>JAVLVB010000779.1:3592428-3610987 GCA_032876305.1 Orestias chungarensis | reverse complement strand
CCCCCCTCCCACACACACACACTTTTTTTTTTGTTCTCAGCCCATAGTTTTTCCGGTTTCATATTTAAGTCCCCTGTTAGGTTTTGCATGTTACTCTTTTATTTGACTCAGGTTATAACTGCTTTGGGTCCTACCCGTAAAGACATCTTGACAGATACAAAGAAAAATTCCACTAATTGGCGCCAATTCTGCCATATATATAGTTAAGAAAGTCTCGCTACTGATAAACCTAATATCCTGCTCCTCTGGGGTCTGTGTGTTCCATGATACTACTTTCGCTTTAATCCTACATTTATATAATTTTCTGGTTTGCTAATTTCCACCTTAGCTCCATAAACTGCCTGAAGAACTCCCTCACCTCACACTTCTCACATTTTGAAAAACTCCTATAGAAATCCCTCAATACATTTCAACAAGATCAGAACACTGCTGTCCACACATCATGTCTTTTTATAACAGGACTCCCAATTTACAACAGCTACACTGCGCCGCCTTATTTTGGCAGAATCAAATTTAACTAGGCCTTAATACTTTCAAGGCCATCCGCTAACCAGCTCTGACATCAGCTTTCTCCGTAATTTTATTTTTATCTACATCGTTCCTGCAATGTTTTAATATCCACATTAGACCAATAACAAAAAAAAAAGTACATGACCATTTTAAAAAATAGCATTGATGCGCAAAATTAAAACATCCATTTATACATTGAAATCATTGAATATATTCTTATACTCACTCAGAAATCCAAGAAATCCTGCAATAATTAGTCCAATGGCAGCTCCACTAAGACGCGTTGACTGAGATTGGGAGTATTTGTTGCAAACACCAGTTTCATCACACTCACACATTACCACTAACAAATGTTCTTCAGTAGCTTGATTCTGCCTGTCCTCAATCACTATTGGCACAGTGTGGTTTTCAAATTGAATTCTGCTTTGAGGAGCAATGCCAAACTGTTCACCTGTTCAGAATACAAAGAGAAACATTTTTGGCCCAACTATAATTATTTTGTGATTTAAGTGGCAAGGATTCATAGGTCTGAACCAACCAAACGAAGGATCTAATTTCCAGAGCTTCGTCACACTTTCATCATTTGGCAAGGAGAAGTAAAAGGGACCACCGAATGGCTCAGCATCAGCATCTTTAGCCGACACCATGACCTTCTCATCATGATTTGCACAAAAAGTGACATACTTGTTAAGCAGAGTAGGAGTATTGTCATTGATATCCCTTAGGTGGACATTGATGGTACAATTACTCGTGGCTGGAGGTTCACCTTAAAAATCAAAGAAAGAATGGATTTTTTTATGTTCAATTTATTAAACATTAAATAAAACATTCTCATTTTACTTGCAAATGTTTAGAAGCGTCTCATCGTACCGTCATCAATGGCAACAATAACAATTTTGTAAATATTTTTCTCATCCACAAAGGGTGACTCTCTATCCATCTTTTCTATTGTTGTGATTTTTCCAGTTTTTTTATCAATAGTTACCCAATTAGCAGGGTCTTCTACCAATTCAAACCTAGAGGGAAAAAATCAGACTGTCGTTATTTTTTCATAATCATGGGGAATTTATGTGAAACAAGCTGTTTTTTTATGTACATATTCCTATTTATATATATATATATATATATATATATATATATATATATATATATATATATATATATATATATATATATATATATATAGTCAAACTACCAACTTTTCAAACTAGCCCAGAGATTTTTAGGATGTTGGGGGTAGCCCCACAGACAAAAGGCGTGCCGTTATGACATGTACTTAAATGATAATGTTGAACATTTAATTAAATATTTTTCTTTAAAAACACATAGAATACCACATATTGCAAAAAGACATATATCTAACTTAGATTCTGATAAGTGGTGAGTTACTAAGTTTGCATTTAGTTGATGACTGTATAAGTAATTTTGCAGCTATACAGATAAATAAATGCTAAACAGAAATGAGGTTTTGAAGAGGCCATACCAGAAGTTAGAGGAATCAACATCATGAACTACAGGAGTATACAACTCCTCTCCTGGCTCTTTTTCTTCTGTCTGGTATACATCAACAGTATATTTTTGGAATATTGGGGCATCATTATCATCAATCATTTTCACTATGATGTTAACACTATCCTTAGGTGGAAGCTGTTTTCCATCTGTAATTAATTTTTCATCTTTACACATAGTTAAGGGTTCAATGTTCTCAACTTCGACTTGCAGCTTTACCAAGGTGGTTTTTTCAAAATTCTTCCCCTGAAAAAGATAGAGATTTAGATGCAAGGTGACTATGAATTAGTATTCTATGTAAGGTGATTTAAACTTGCCTTTATGACACTGATAATCCCCTCATTTGTTTTAGGGTCAGTAGTAATTTTGTAGATTCCATCTTCATTGCCACTGATAAAGTTGTACTTGGCTCGCCAGCCATCAGTGTTTGGAGTATCCTTGTCGTCTACTGCAACTCTTAAAATTTCATCCAAGGTTTTCATTTCCGCAGCCTCAGCTACATACTAAAAAGTGGACAAATTAGACATTTAATTGGGTTTACTGACTTAATAACCATATAAAAAAATCGTTTTATGGATAAGTCTTGCCTCTCCCTGCTTAAACTTGGGCCTGTGGCTGTTTCTGTCAATAATATTGAGTTCAGCTGTTTCCTCTGTACAAAGAGGTGGGTTTCCTTCATCACATGCCTTAATAGTGAGTGTATACAATTTTTCTTTCTGAAAAATAAGGTAAGACATATTTTAACCTTACAAAATATACACTAAGTGTGAATTTTATAAAAACTTTACACTAAGTTAATTACATAACTTAATCCGTACATCATAGTCAAAACAACCAAGATGTTTGAGTTGGTGTTTTCCGCCAACAACATTTCTTATTTCAATCTTTGGTTTAGCTGGGTTTTGTTTAGTCACAGTCATAACGATGGAAGAGTTCACTGTCCCTGACTTATCATCGTCTGTAACATCCATTGACACTGGCAGAAATTGATCTGGAAGACAAACAAAGATAATCCGAAGTTATTGAAGAATTTTAGTCTTTATTTCAAATTTTAATGAACAGACTATTTGAGATTTTTCTTTATTTACTTCATAAGTAAACATATTTTTAAAACGAAAAAGAACTATGAATAACCTTCGTGTCAAACTTTAACATCAGATTCTAATGCTAATGTTTTCCTTAACCAGAAATTGTTCTAAGAAAGTTACATAAAAATATTAAAACTTTTTTTGTCAAATTTTTTTTTTTAATTATCTAGCACGGGGTTTATTATTTATTTGTTTTTCTATCCTTCAGTAAATTTTTAATAAGTTTCCCTATCCAGAAAAAATGCACAGTTTTCCAATATTTCCATGTTTCTAAACTTACCCAAGGGTATATTTTCCTTTACATCTGCTTTTTTAACAACATTCTTGAACACTGGTTTGTTGTCATTTATGTCTTTTACTTCCACATCAAAAGATAGCTCTTTGTCAATTTTTGCATTGTTTTCTTCGTTCACGACATCAAATATTATCTATTACAAAAAGAGCAGAGAAGGCTAAGTTTTAACTGACTGCATGTCATAGCAGGTGTTATTAGTAATTGTTTGTTTCTTACATGGTAAAACTCTTTTTTCTCTCTGTCAACCTTCCTATGTACATATACATCCCCCGTTTCTTTATCAATGGTAAACAAATCCTCCACATCTTTTACGTTTATCTTAAACGCATGATTTTTTCCTTGAGTCTTGTCATTGTACATCTATACAAAACACATAAAATCAAGCTGTTAGTTGCAGGTTTTTGCATTTCCAATCTTGATTTGCTTTTTAGCTGACAAATGATTGTATTTACAATATGTACAAATAATATTCAGTAAAGAAGAAACACTTTACCTTTGAAATTTTGTAGGGGTAATCCACTTCCATTTCCTCCTCTAGTTCTATTGTAGAAAGAACCCATCTTCTCTTGGAGCGTGACAAGGATTCCTAAAGAAGAGCACATGAGGATCATGCAAACAAATACAGAAACATCTGTTTAGAATCAAATGTTGTGGGAATTTGCTTCTGAATTTTAATCATTTACCCTTTTAGGTCGTTTATGGTGTTCAATTCCATCTTCAGTCTTTCCTAAAGTTGGTAATAGAACCTTAATGGAAGGAGAATATAGAACAGTCATGTGGCTTATTGAGACACATTTTCTGCTAATTTGCTCAGGATTTTTCTTTAATAGGACAACTTGTTTTATATGCCAAGGCCATATTTTTATTTTCTTTTTAAGCAACATTAAGCTTATCACTACGTGAAATCAATTAAAGAACAGTTTCACAATCTTGCTCTATGCTTATTAGTTTTCCTTAGAACACACAATTGTAATAGTACACACAATATACTGGGAGGTAACTATTGCCATGGCTTTTGAATTGTATAAGGAAACAACAGAGAGTTCATTTAAACCATGCTTGTCTTCTATTATTTTGTTAGATGCTATAAAAATGTGGATAAGTTACTTGTTGTCTTTGTAACTTTGATGAAGTTAAACAGATATATTAATTAAAAGTTTATTTTATATTTTACAAATAATTCCTATGGTCTGTCTGGTGTCAAAATAGCCTTAAATACAATGACAAATCATTTTAAAAACAAATGTCTGGTGACCTGAATAAAAATAGACCTGTTAAATTTTAAGCAACAACTTAATAATAGAGTAGTTTTTCAGAGACAATAACAAATCATTGGCTCATGTGTGCAAAAGACTGTAAGTAATGTGAAGCAGAAGACTAGGTTTTAAAACGGCTATTAACAACTATCTAGTCCAGGTTTAGTAGTGAGAAATTAGATCAAATCAAATTTAGCTTTCTTGAAGCAACTGCTATGGGCTGTCCATTCCAGCTGTTTTAAGCTCATTGACACATTTCTGCACACACTGCAGTATCTTTTATTTTACTCCAAATTATTTAGTGTCTTTGCACATACGAGCCACTGCATTGTTATTAAGTAACTATCATAAATTAAACAAGTCATTCCCAACTGTTACTGAGTCATTGCCACAAAGGACATTTTTGATCCCCCATGTCATCAAACGGATACTCTTTTCCACTCATATTGACCACCAAAAGTAGATTACACTACTTTCAAATTTGTTTACATTCACAAACACGCACGCATTTATACACTAACAGATTGATGGGGAATTTGGGATTAGGTGGTGTGAATTATTTTCATTTTCCTTTCTCAAATGTAATGAACAATAAAGTATATTTTTCACAGAAGTGTATACAGTGTTAATGCCTTATAAAAAAATCCACTGTAAAAGTAAGATAGAAGTAAGATATGGAGATGTCAGCTAGCCATCTATATTAAAATAGCAACAGTCTACCAAAGAAATTGTCTTTGACTTGTATGTTATATATATATATATATATATATATATATATATATATATATATATATATATATATATATATATATATAAAATTTCTCTTTTAACAATCCAAAAATGGAAACACATACTGAATGTTGGCTGCTGTCATGTCTCTGTTTAGCCTGTTTAGTCATCTTAACATTAGAGCCTTTGTCCGTTAGATTACTGTATGAGAAAGTCTGTCTTTGTCTTTGTCAATCTTTTACAGAAAGCAAGAGTTAAAAATAAAATATTCAAAGCATTGAAACCAGTCTCACCAAACAGGGAAACAGGCATTCCTGTAAGCATGACAACGATCTGAGGACTGAAATCTGGGTGTACATTCAGAAATACCTTTATGATTGAAGCTTTCCGTCTACAACCAAAGCAAATTTGCTTTAAGACTGAAAGAAACATATGAGTTTGGGCATCACCACTACTGTCGAAACTCACTTCAATCGTATATACAACTTAATAAGTGATGAAAATCTAAACGTTTTAAGAATCCTTTAGGTGATTTTAGTATCTAGAAAAGATATATATATATTTATAATTCTTACCAACAGAAGTAGAGAAAGGCTCCTCATTGTGGTTCTTGCTGATACTTTCTATTTCTGGGAACATTGTGTCTATAGCAGAGTCATTTTAACTCTGTGCTTGGTAGGACACGCCCACAAAGCTGCAGGTATCAAACCGACTGGCTATGAACAAACAGTCATATTAAAGGCAAGATATTTTCTACATGTACAAGGAATGTTAACATGGTGCTTTAAAATATGATTTAAAATGTATTTATAAATGTACTTTTGTTAGAGAGCCATTTTGAAAACTAGGTGTACTCATAACTATGGCTTTACTCAGGGGTCTGCCCTCTGGGTATGCAGCTCAAGTTACAATTTGTTAGGTATGCCTCGGTCCCCTCTCAAACGAAACCTGACTAAGAGTTTTTACAAAAACCTTGACAGCCGTTGCGGTAAAAAGTTAGAATTTTTTTTTAATTTAAATTACGTGTTAACTTCTAACCCAAAATAAGACTATTTGCAAGGATGTATGGCTTATTTGAATCTTTAAAACAATTCTGCAAACTTGAGATTTAACAATTCCCACCAGTTAGGAAATTAGTCTAAAAAATTAACTGGTATTGCCTAATGCTGTAATTGTAATACATTTCTAAACAAAGCAAATCACCTTTTTGCATGCAGGTCACACAGATTACCCACAATGACCTTCTGCCTTTGCAGTTACTCAGTGATAAACTGCAAGAGCACCTTTACTTAGTACGAAACATTTCCCGTCTCCACTGAAAGCAAGGGTTTGTTTCTGATTATCTGTTTGTTATCTAATGTCCTATTATGTAAAATCTTTACCTATAGTTTGGTATGTCACAATGACCCACGTTTTTATTCCAAAACTGTACTAAGGTCACGTACTTCATTTGCTCTACTGTTTATAATGGAAGATGTAATATGACTGAAAGCAATACCTTGGCAAAGAAACACGCTAGAGTACACCTCCCACAACAGTTTTGCCCCAGGTAAGTTTAAGGTACTTTAGGTCATTCATTTTCTCATGCAGACAACTGAATCTGTTGTAAATGTAAACAGTCTCTTAATCTATTGGCAATAGTTAGTCAAAGATTGTGTTATGGTCCAGAGACTTTTTGAAGTTTTTAGTTATGAGATGTATGTTACAGGTTTAAGATTTTAAGATTTTACCACAGTTCTTCTGTTTTATGTCTGGTATAATTTATGAGCTGTAAGCCACCAAGTCAAATTTGCTAAAAAATCAAACTTTCTTCAAGTTCGGACCTTCATGTAATTGTAAGTATTTGTTTGTTTTCTGCTCATACTACATTCAGTCATGCACACACAGGTGATGGTAAGCTACTACAATGTAGCCGCAGCTCCACATGGAGAGTCTGACCGAAGTGAAGCTGCCATGCACTGGCGCCACCGGGCCCTCTTACCAACACCAAGGCGGATGAAGTGTCTTGCCGGACGACAAAACAACTGAGACATACACAACAGGATTTCAACCAACATAATAAAAAAAAAATTATAATTAGTTAAAGCTGGAAGCAGCCTTGAAGAACTTCCATTCTTCTGTGCTGCTCGGCAGAGTTTATTGATTTTTTTCTTGTATAACCAGAAGAAGAATAAACACTACAGACATAACAGGCCTTCGTGGTGCTTTTTGCTGCTAAGGTCTAAATGCTTTTCATAGACTCCCTGTTGTCAAATGCCTGAATTGCCATGTCATGCAAGATTAGAAATTGTTTCTTTTTCCTGAATCACAGCAACTTAGCTGCTCCATTTGCCCCTCTGGAAAATACTTGCACAGCACTTTCACTAAAATGCTGTCAATAAAAGAAACACTTAACAAATATTTTGTTTTGTGGTTGCATACTTTGGTTAAAGCATTCACTACATAACAAATAACAAGTAGCATTTAGCCGTTAGAAATGATTGAGCCACATCGCTAAACATATTGTTCAACATTTTGCCTCCACTAATTGTAACTTTTTCTGGTTCTGTTATGCAGTTAAAGGCAAACATATAAAAATGAAAAATATAATTCAGAATTGTTAGGTTATTTTGACTTGCGGTATCCAAGCATGTAAGGCAACAACTGAATTGCACAACTACGTAAAGTTTTTTTTTCCAGTTTTTTGTCACGGACATGCAATCCAAAGAAAAATCTATTATTCTTCAAATTTACAAGATATTTTGCTGGATACAAGTAGTTCTTCTTTCACATTCAGGTATTTCTACAGTTTAATGTAAAACAACTTTATTCTTTTACTGAAACCACAAACGAATAAAGCATGTTTGAAATTGTCAAATCAGAACATAATTATTTGACACTGATCATAAACTGCTTAAAAAAACAGCTTGTGATTCATTAAACCTTCTGAACACACAAAAACGTTACGTTATTTTTCATCTTCTCTCATTCACACGAAACAAATCTCATGTATTCTCTTGGGAGGCTTATAAACCACTACTATTCCAGCAATTACCTTTAAATATTTGTACAGTTGATGTTAGTCAGTTGGTTTATAATTGGCTTGTTTTTTATATATAACTTCGGACCCGGTCTGAAAAATATCTTTAAGGACCAAGCAGCTCCAATCCAGTACTATCTTAATTACTTATTGTTTAGTCCCTTTCCTTTCTCTGACTTAATAAATGAATAGACAGCAGTTTTTTGTTTTCTTTTTAGTAATCTCAGACAATTTGACACATGTCTCTTAAAATACCCTTCTCATATGTAAACAGGCTTGCTTGTCCTCAATGCTTATGCCAGTGAGGTTTTTGAATGATATGAGACTTTATTTAAATTTGATAAAATATTGTTGCAAAAATACAGTTTCGAGAAGTTTTTACAGTATCTAATAAGAGAAAATTGTCAAATTAATGTAAGGTTATTCTATACTCTGTACCTTTTTTCTTAGACTGATCAGCCGGAAAAAAAGAAAGAAAAAAAAATCATTAAATTTGGATTTGCCTGAAGTCATAAGAGTGAATAAACTAAAGCAGCATTCAAGAATAAAGCAAAAATATTTAAACATTAAGAACAGTTACATATCCAGATAAAACATACATATACAATAGTGCTTATCTAGACGGCTGCTTAGACAGTATCCACGAATATTCAGGGACAGTTGGTGTTAAGCGAAACCTGCGAAACAAGTTTTGCTGGAAACTTCTTAGCACGTCAAAAGCCAGATAGTTTCGGTACAATAAAGTTAGTACAAACAATGAACAGACCAGCTTCAGAAGCATATCATGACAGGTAGAATATAGAAAAAAAAACATTTTATGATTTACTTTTTTCAAGGACATGTTAAAACTTTACAAGACAAAACAAGTCTCAGAAATCAGGGGGAGGTGGCAGTATGGGAAGAAAGGCAACCAAAAGCAAGTATGTATTCAGCAGGCTTACTTTTAGGGTCATTTTATTAGTTTTGTTCTGTAAGGTGGAAAACGTATTGAAATAAAAAAAGACAGTGGGATCACCCCGGTTTACAGCTTTACTTTTGTGCTGCCCTTCTGTTACATCTTCATACAGTACATTTACAAAGTGAACTACGCACAATGAGCACGTAAATCTCTTCATAACTGTATCATTCTCCATGTGATCACACTGTTTGTATGCAATCCTGACTTTATTAATAAATGGAGAACAAGGCAGCACATTTCATACAGGTATTATTAGCATTGTTTCCTGTCCGTACAAAGAATACATGAGCATGAGAGGGACCGCAAAATCATAAGCGCATGCATTTGCAAACAAAACATTTTATTCTTAATGTTAAAAATACTTTCTGCATGCCTACTACAGAGACATCAGTGATCTGGGTTATTGCTGTTATCATTGTTTAATGTCAAATCAAAACAACCTCAAAAATACCCTGGACTTCACCAGAAACTAATGATATAAGAAAGTTGTAATTGTTGTGTTTCTTTTGTCAGAAACTACAAAGCTAAAATTTGAAATCTTAAGTCCATAACACTGAGACACAAAATCACATACATATTTATTGTAACCGATTTAACTTAATTCAATCATCTTTTTGGATTTCTTTGATTGTTTTTTTGATTTTTTTGGGAGTTCTCCACAATCACCCGGATCATTTAATACCTGTTAAATAGACCACAATCTACGAGTCTAAAAGATTTTGTGTCTGTGTCTGAGTACAGTGGCAGACTTGTTTTGCTACTTTCCTGCTGCAGGGATTCAACAGGAAAGTAGTAGTTCAAGTCATTTAACTTAAACAATAACGCTTAGATAGCTGCAAGGTTTTGTGTGTGTTCGACAAAAGGGTTTGAATACATAAAAAGTAGAAATTTTAATGGTATAATGTGGGGAAAAGCACACATCCATCCATCTGTCCATCAATGCTCTGCTTTGAGTCCCGCGTTAACTTGATCTTGAGTATGTTTAGTTAAGTATGTGGGAGCTTTATTTGTGGAAAAAAGTTGTAGAGCCCTGGAGAATAAGCATGGAAAACTCAAGTCTGGTATTTGTAACAAGAAGTTCTTGCTGCAAGGCAACAGGAAGCAGTATTAGCGATGGTGCCATTTTGCAACCCTTAGTGCTTCGTGTCTAATGGTTGTTGTTTGTTGTTTTAAATTAAAAAAAAAAAAAAAAACAAACTTCATTCCTACCCACTCCTTTTTTATTACAAAACAAATTTTCTTTTAACATACTATATTATTTCAAATGACAAACTAATGACCACTAGGTCTTTTTGTTTATAATTTCTTCCGGTATTGAAATGTGACAAATGCTATTATGCTGTTTTTACTCCTTTACATAATTGATGAGAACTTGGCTTGAAAAAAAAGAGTCAAGGATTCCCCTGTGGCAGTTTAAATGGAAAACTGAGCTTGTTTTATGTTAAGCAGAACAAGTTTGTGCAGAAGAAAATGATGACTCATGTACTTAATAGGAAAGTGTTTTAACACGACTGCCAGGAATCTACGCATTGAAGATGCCAAAGAGCTTGTATACACAAAAGGGCTTATTTCGTAACTCTAAGAGAAAATGCACAGTCCAAAAGACAAAGCTAATCACAGTTGACCCAACCATGCTGGGCATTTCAACTCATTAGAAAAGATGGGAAAGGCCTTGAGGAAAAAAAACGAAGAACTCAGTCTTTTTGATGGCTTCTAGTAAAGCATGTCTTTTCTTCGTCTTCTTCCTCTGTCTCTTCATCTCTTGTTTGGGGAATGGAGGTTAGAAGCAAAGTGTCGGCATGCACTTCTTCATCGTCGGACTGGATCACTGGTGTGTCAGCGCCACATGCACTGGTAAAGCTGGATCCAGATGATGTAGAAGAAAATCGAGACTGGGTCCTGCTGTGAACTTCCTTTTGCCGTTGCAGAGGTGCGCGTTCCCTGTAGACAACCTCTGCTTCTTCAGCCACTTCATCTTCATCTTCGCCTTCATCGCAATCTAAAACTAGAAAGGGTACAACAACATGTTTGTCTCCATTATATCAAAGCCAGTTTTCCAAAGGAAGGAATAAAAATATGTGCATTTTAAAACTATAATATTCTTCTAATAATCTATTCTGAAGAAAAGTCTGAAGGGTTTTTATATTTTTGCTTTTAGGAAGACAACAAGACCCCTTCTTTTTCCAGACATATGGGCGTGCAAGAGGCTGATGTTACATGAAAACACAAACAGTACCTAGCAGAGATATATGCAGCTTCTTGAGTGATGCTTTCAGCCTTCTGGGAGCCTCCATGACTAGCTTCATCAGTTATTTTCTTGTTCTTGAGAACGAAAGTCTAGTGTCTCTGTTTTTTATTAGTAAAATCTACCTTTGTTACAGAAAAAGTATATTTTTTTCTAAATCTGTTTAATTTTTTTTCTTTTTTCTTTTTTTTTGCCAAAGTGTTACAAAATAATATAATAAAATATTACAATTAATTAAGTAATTAAGTAAACCAAAAGAAAAAAAAGAAAAAAAAAGAAATGACACATCGTTATGCAGCAAGGTTAGTCTTTTTTCACATCTCACTGTAAGAAAAGTTATTTTCAGAGTAATTGTGTAGTACACTCATTTGTTTTATGTAGCAAAAACTTACCGCTTTCACATGGGCTTTGACACATTTCCCCCTTTTCAAAGCGCTGACATTTATGAGACAATTTATATTACTTTAATGAAATAAAACAGTCGTGCTTTATTTGTGCTAGATTTAGCAGATTGTTTTCAACTGATCAGGTCACAACAAAGATTTTCATGACCTGCGATTAAAAATAATGCTTGCCACTTCTAATGTTTCAAGAAGCTACTTGGCAATCTACAAACATTATTTCATTTCACGCTTGCCAATTTTTTTAGACATATTCATTGGATATATTCATTGTGCTCTAGATAATTGTAACTTGGGTTGGGTCTTGGGAGGTACATTGATAACTTAATTGGATTTATAGGTTTCCTGGGGGAAGTGGGTCTAGTTTGTTTCCCATCGGTGTGATATCAATAAATTAATTTGGAATCTTAAGACTGTAAAGCAAAATAAGCCAAGTCCCACCTCATCTTTCCAGATTTCTTACACCAGTTTTTATGGTATATGAATAAAATGTATGACTAACTAAAACATTTTATCGTTCACCTGATAATGGAGATGCCAAGGCTCCTTCATCACCAACTGAGCTTGAGTTGAGGAACACATCAAGGGCTTCTTGATCTGATATATCCATCAGATCCATCTGTTCCAGAGTATCCACATTCACCTCCATTGAAGAAATACTGCCCATTGGGGCTGCATCAAATAAGTAAAACAGAAAAGTATTATGTACAACACAAACATACCAAACTTTGTAAGAATAACAGATTTTACATTTTTTAAACTTTAACTTTGGACATGTTTTTATGCTATAACTAATTGTTTGTTTGTTTTGTATTTTGGGTGATTTTATGTTAAAAAAAACAACACAATATAGTGTTTTATTAATTTCATTTTCCATGTTAAAGTCCAGCTCAATCAGCTGAATGAAATAATTAAATTTTTTAATATAATCCCTCTCCATGTAATTTAATATTAGTATCAGTCTCTTCTGTGACTTTTCGGATGTTTATTTTCGAGGATCTGAAGACATTGCTGTCCACCTACACTGGCGGGTCAGGCAAGACACCGTTTTTGGTTCTATTCTCAATTAATCAGTACTCATGTATTCCTCAAATATGGCCTTAACAAAAGAATGCCAAACTATTCTGTGTATGGATCAAAGCCAAAAATGAAAGACGGTGCTAAAACTACATGGAAATTTTGTATGGTATGCAACTATCACTGCACAGAAACCTGAATTTAAAGGTTTCTCAATAGATGAAAGGAAGACTTTTCAATGTCAGTTGGAAGATGCATTGACCAAAGTACAGTGTGTTTGGGCAAAGAGAAATTGACAAAGCTGAGAGATAGTGCAAATCACCTTGATTTGAGCAAAAGTTGTTCCTAAAAAACAGTTGAATCATAAAAAGATTAAAAATACACTCCATAACCTACTTCACCCCTGTATCATTCCTTAATAATCATACACTGCTTTGTGTTGGCACATTAAATACAATTCCAAAGCAATACCTTGTATTTTGGATTAGTACAATGGCAAGATGTGAAATGCTCTAAGGGTATTCAAATTGTTGCAAAACAATGTATTTGTAATGTATATATACTATGAAATCTCATGACTTTATGTATTTTTTTAAAGTTGACAATGCTCACGTTTCCTGCAGTCAACCTGTAGGTGTGTAGAGGGGAGGTAGTTGTCCATGTCATGCTGGAAGACATCTTCAAAGAACCGTTGCCTGTCTTTTAGCCTCAAGTGCTGATCAGAGTCATTGTTTAGAAAACTCTGGGAGTTGTCCTTTTCCGCTGAGCATCATAAAACATAAAGAAAAAGTTTTATATCGTTTGTAGTAGTTTTTTTAAATCTTCCTTTTTTTTAAAAAGGAATCTTTTTTTAACATTCTTAACATTTTTTGGTAGTTAGTGTGACATACGTTTTTGTTTTTATTCTGTTATGAAATATATTTTGGTTCTTCACACAGATTTAACCTAAAGAAAGTAATATTCATTAAAACTTTGTAGCTATTTCTTTCCCTTTTGTTAAAATAATTGTGTTGTTGACATGTGTTCAAGATATTTTTTAATGAACATTGCATGTGTCTGTGCATGTGAATCTTTTCATGCTCATCTGGGCGTTTCAACGCATTGAAGGGTATTCCCTGTACAAAAGAAAAACCCGTTTGTGGTCAGCTGATGCTGCTGTTCTGCCCTTCCACGGAAAAGGTTTGGTCTATAATTGTCTTCTTGTTATTTGGTGACTCGGTTCAGCCATTTACTATGGTTCGATAAGCAGTTTTGTTGCCATACCTTTTTGTTTGTATTGTTGCAGACTTACACACAAAAAGGTAATTATTTGAAAGTAATTAATAGTTTGTCAATCTATTCCTTGGAAATATCTTACCCCCTTACATATTAACTACTTATTTAACCTTCTTGATCATATAATAAGTCAATCTAGTTTGTTGCTTTTCATAAAACCAAGAATCCTAACAGTGGTGGTAGTCTACCCTCTAGTGGTGATCATTCACATCGATCGTTTTAGATTCACATCCATTTACGTTTCCTAGATAGCCAATTTATAACTCAAAGCAAAGCAATTGTTATTTGCTCGTCAACAATTGTGTTCATTTTGGGAATTTTATTTACTTTTATGTATTTTTTTGCAAGTTTAAAATGGGCTGCCCTAATTGTGAGCCTGCCAGACACTGACTTTCTCTAAGTTGACAGGCCCTAGTTCTATAAGCATGTCATGTCCTCCTCAAAACACACTCTCTCCTGGGCTCCTCCAGCTGACACTTGCACTCATGTCACACGTGTTTTGGGTAGTTTGCTCATGTATTTGGTTTTTAATACTTTTGTTTAGCTAGTTTAAGAGTGTACTGATGCTTTATTTGTTAGTTTGTCAACTTAAAGCCTCAATGGTTAACACATAGTTGCAATGAACAGATATGAGCATCATGCACAAAGAAGCATCTTGACAGTTTTCAGCACCTTTTTTGTTTTTGTTCAAATTAATCTTGTGCTGCGCGTATGTATTACTGAGGTTTTCTCTTTCTTGGTTCCCTCTCTGGAGGACTTGCCTGTCAATGTGCCAGTCATTTCTCAACTGCCCTGGAGGCATGTGTGTCCACTGTCAACCACTAACCATAACCCTTGATTCTGTCATTCAGACAGTCTCTGGAGCTTTGAAAACAAAATCTGTATGCAGTCTCTGATGTCTCAGAAGTTTGTAGAAATCTGGTAATAAACTTATCTGTTAGTTATAATTCTGTATTATATGCAAATTATTACCTAGGCTAGCCTGGAATGACACAAGATGTCATGTTAATTAAAACAGCTAGATGAATTAGGTAATGCTATGAAGAGATGGGAGAAGAGATTTACAGTTGTTGCCTGGAATCAAATGAAATGGATCACTGTAAAGTTTTAAATCTTCAAAGTAAGAATGTTTCTAATACGTACATAAGTTTGTATTTTGTTAAAAATAACAATTATTTATCTTTGTGCTTTTATAAGACATTTTTTTTTTCATCTTCTTAGTAGAATGTTGAGCTTCGCAGATTAGGTTTGACACTTTCACACAAAGACATACAGGACAAATAACCACTTACGTGCACACTCACACCTAAGGACAATTTAGAATACCCAATCACCCTAAAAGTCATGTTTTTTGGACTGTGGGAGGAAGCGGGAGTACCCGGAGAGAACCCACAAATACACACGCAGAACATGTGAACTCGGTGCAGAAACACCCGAGGTGGAATCGAACCCAGAGCCTTCTTGCTCCAAGGCAACAGTGCAGCCCCCTATTCTAACGTATGTACATATAGTTATTGTTATATCTTTTTAAAGTTATTACTTGATACATATTTTTTTTACTATCTATACCATAGATACTTCTTATGCACCAACTATGCAAAACAAATTCCTTCTATGTCCAGCAAAACTTTCTCGGATTGCAGATTCTGATGGTGGTTAAGACATCAGACTAGGGTGCCTGTGGATGCATCTACATAGGAGTGTATCTGACATTATAAATGAGCTCTATTTTAGTTTAGAAAATATCAATATGCAGAGGATTTTTTGGAATATTGTTGTCAAAGTGGCCACTGTTGTCACATCTTGGGTTTTCAGAAGGTTAATTTCCTCAATTATTTTATTTTATTTTATTAAAAATAACTAAAGCTCATATAGATAATTGAAAATACAGTATGCTTCCAGTTTGCTGCTCCCCATACTAAAATCAACTGCATAAAGATTTGAAGTTGACAGGGATGGTCTATTTAAGTTTATACAGGCAATCTCTTAATTAATATCTGATTAATTCATTTATTATTCAGTTATTAAAGCTTTGAATGTCACTGGTTTTAAACGTACTTCTTTCTTTACTTTTGTGGTTGTGTTTGTTTAGGATTTTCCTTTCTTAATTTACCATATTTCATTTTGGTTTGGTTTTGATGTATGATGTGGTTTTGTGATTTGTAATTGTCATGATTCATTCTTGACCAGGTCTCTGTTGAAAAAAAAACAATTTAATCACATGGATATTTACCAAAGTAATAAAAGTTTAGAAAAAACAAACACACATTACTCTGTTTACTGAACAATCCACTTCAGCAATAATAATCAGAATGCTTTGGCTTGTACTACATTTTCTACATCTGTGATGGTTTCCTTTGACATAATAATTACACCTCTCATGAGACTCCAAAGGATGTGATGCATAGTTAGTTAGTGATACACCCTTCTGCCAAGGGTGTTACTGGCTAAGGGTAAGCATAACCTTTGGAACAAATGTAAGATTGGGAAATGATTGGGAACCTCTTCATGTGTAACATCAGATTCCTCATACAATTGAAACTGCTTTCTGATTCTTTGTTTCCTATTTTTAAACAATCTAAAGCCTATCTTAGAAGTGTTATAGGACTCTAAAGTGAAGCTGAAGTTTTTTGGGTTTTTTTTCTTTTTGTTTTTTTTAAGTTGTAGGGAATTATCCAAGAGCTACACCTGGGAGGCAGTACACTACAATGAGATTGGAACAGTGTGGCTATTGGTTAAATATGAAACAGAGACTTTTCAAAGAGATATCAAATAGCAAGAAAAAGTTCTTAGGAATGGCTCTCAAATAATATGTTGTACCATAATTCCTCTGAAAAGCCAATAAAAAATATTAATAGACTTGAATAAGCCTCTGTCATCCTACAGATATCCTGATACACCAAAAGAACAATTTGTTCAGGTCACAAAATAATATTTAGACAATCAAAACTATGTTTATCGTTAAGGTACATGCAGTTTTGGTAGACTGCTCTTCATATAAGAAGTTCTCATCACATGGGGATAATGATGAAAGTACACAGCTTATGTAAACCTCATTTTACGTTTTGGCTTCTTTCTCTCTGTGACTCCAGCTTGCCATCTTTCTCTGCCCATGCCTCTAAAAATCATACTGCATTACTCCAGATGAGATGACCACTGGTCATGTCCAACCCACACGCAAGATCAGCTGCATGCCCTCATTTGCTTGTCACTGCGTGGGCTGATAACATACATGTAGAAGTGTGACTCATCTGGATCTGAGCTTCCTATCTTTGAGCAGTGAAAGGCTTGTAGGAGGTCTCCTTGCAAACTGGCTAAGATTGCACTTGTACTATTCCCTGAGTACAAACTGTGTTACCTATTCTTCACTTGGGGAATCCCTTGCTGAGCATCTTAACAGTTTGATTTAAACCAGATTAATCCCTTTACTTTCCGATCATCGCCCACCGACAACTGAAGCTATGCTTTTTAAAGGCCACTCAAAGGAAAGTGTCTTAAAATAATGTCAATCGAAACAGGCAACCCATCGCAGATAGGGTGCTGTCTTACCCTTTTACCATGCAAAAGAATGCAGGTCATGTGGAAAAGATAAACTGCAGATTTGTCAGTGACTATTAACAGCAGCAGTGACATGACTTTTGTTTCTTTTTGAAGGTTCTGTCCTTAAGATACCTAGAGACATAAAAGTAAAACAAGACTTAAAAAAAAAATTACACACAAACAAATGGAGCAGTAAAAACCTAAAATGCATTTGCTTGTCTCAGATTTACAAATCAACAATATATTTGTTACATATAACTCCCTACAACAGCACTCAACCAATGATTGTAAATACACAGTGTATTCATTTTTTTAAGATCAAAGATATATGTCTTATGCCAGAAACTGATACCAAATCTGTAGCTTTAGCTTTTATGCCATTGAAAGTCATTTGACTTTGTGTTCAGAATTAATATCCTTCACTATAAATCCTATTAATCTGTTAGCCAAAACTGACCTATCTTTTCTTAAGTCTTACTGTTGCAAAACACAAGGAAAAACCATTAAGCTGCACACTGTTTAGTACCAAGGAATTGACTGTTACTATGTTGTATCACCTGACAGCATTGGTCATATGCTTGTTTTTGATGTCTGAAAATGTACTTGGGGTTCCTCAGTAAACTGAGTTAGCCAGAATGAGTGGAATTACATATATATATATATATATATATATATATATATATATATATATATATATATATATATATATATATATAT
>JAVLVB010000779.1:3573451-3590794 GCA_032876305.1 Orestias chungarensis | reverse complement strand
CCCCCCCCCCACACACACACACACACACACACACACACACACACACATCCATAAACCCACAGCCACATCACAGAAAGTAAATCAAGTCTGGCAATAAATGCTGTCCAGCTTCTCTCTTGTATAACCAGCAGCTCATTCATGGCACCCTACATAATGTGGTAGGAAGCAAAATTGAAACAGAGGAGTTGCATTTGGATGAACACGTATATACGTTTGACCAAGCTTACTGTCTTAACATTACTATCAAGATAGTTCTCAACTCCTCATCTCCAGCCTTCTTATTTCAACCCCTTAAGTGTTGGTATCTCAGGCCATTCCCATTCCCAAAACCATTAAAGCACTTCCCTAAAGCTAAACACAAAGATGACCTTCAACCATGTCTACTGCGTCCTATTCAGGTTAGTCAAAACAGGGCTTTAAATGTTCTGACATGCTTTGGTTTGTATATACAGTTCATCAAAGCTGCAGGTTGGAAATCCCATTGATTTTACAGTAATGTTGCGTTTTTTGTTGGAAGAAGGTTGTTATTTACAGTCTCCATATTAAGGCTTTCTTTGCTTTAGCTTTGTCAGGGATCTGTCAGGCTTATTTAGCCCCACTAGAGAAGACCGGCAGCTATTATTATCACTGTGGAGAATGAGAGTCTTTATGTGCACCTAATGACATCTCTACTTACATAAGTACTTTTTTTGTTTTTTGGCTTAGAATGAAATCATTAATCATTTTGTTTCAGTTTTCTAACAAACATAGTTTAAGGAAAATTACATAACAGCAAAACCATGTCTGCAGTGAAAATTATTAAAATTTCTGTATTAATGAAAAAAAAAATTATAGAGCTGCTAGATTTGATTTAGATTAATTTATGTGACAGAGAAAAGGCAGTTTCAAAGTCTACATTGGGATTATTTGTGTTTAAAAATGCTTAATCTATTGTTTATAACATAAAGTATTTAAAATATTTTTAATTGTATAGTAGCAGCTGCACAACGTAATAACAGTATAGGACAGAAGATACTTCAGATCAACTTATTTCTACTTTGTGTGAATCTGCACCTTTATAACAACATGAATTCTACAATGGGTACTCACATGCCAGATGCTTGTTGTGGTTTGTTGAGCCCGTAGATGACATGATCCCGTGATGTGAGACTGGCTGAAGACTGATTACCTTTGACTCAGTGTGTAGAGTGCAGTGGATGGTCATCTGGTCATTGCATTTTCCCTTACTTTGGTGCCATGAACCATCAGAAGTACGCTCACATTCCCTTTAACTCTATTTCTTCTTCCTTGCACTGCCTTTTTGCTGTGTTCGCTAACTCCCTCCCTCCCCCTCTGTCTGATTAGTGTTTTTTTTCCTGAGGTTTTCCCTCTTACTGCTCTTTCCCACTCTTATCTTGGCTGCTTCACCAAGTCTTTGTCACACACACAGACTTACATACAGACACACACACACTCTTACTCCCTCCGTCAGATTGGCTAAGTAGGGTTGTAAGCTGTACATCTTAGATGTGATTTGTGTGTGTGTGTGTGTGTGTGTGTGTGTGTGTGTGTGTGTGTGTGTGTGTGTGTGTGTGTGTGTGTGTGTGTGTGTGTGTGTGTGTGTGTGTGTGTGTGTTGAGAGGATAAGTGAGGCATTGTGGCCTGTACCAACTGATGACTGTGGGGGTCTGCAACATCAAGAGGAGGCTTTTACATAACATTGAGGAATAGGGCATAACAGCCACCTTTTGCTCATCTAAACATTTTAATTTGTCTTCTAAATTTGCTCTTGTTTTAAAGTGAAGTATGGTAAGAACCTTGGCAGAAAACGCTTAATGCATTTCTTTTTTTCAGTTATTCCTTCTGTCTTAGATTATGTAGATATTCAATTATGTACTTTTCTTGAAGTGTGGTTTTAAATACTATTTTCACATAAATGAGAGTATTAGCTAAAACCGACAAAAATGTATTTTCATTTAGATTTTTGTAAGTTACATCCTATTGCTTTTTGTTTTGTCCTTTAACACAATTTGTTTTGCAGTTCAAGGAGAAAGTACCATTCTTTGCACGAAATGTTTTTTCATTCGACAATTACTAACGGGTGTGTTTATTTGAATTGTATGTCTTAAACCACCACAGTGTAGTGATGTATAGGATACACAGTTGTTATGTTTTCACAGTTTTTGGAAATCCAGTGCCACCAGTTACTTTCAGTGGCCATCTAATTAGTAAATGGAAACCACCTGGGTTTAACCAAATCAGCATAAATGTAGATGTTCTTTGGAGGCCACAACGGTTCGCTAGAGAGCGTCAGTGAAAAAAAACAATGCCTCTTAGAGGAGAGGTTCTGGAAAAGATTAAAACATGGATAGGTTGTGAAAGAATATACCAAAACCTGAGATCTAAGATTTGCAAACGCAAATTAAGGCAAACCTCCAACTTTACTTTACTGACCAGGTATTGGTATTAAGAATCAGGGAAGCAGAGAGTAGTCTCTTGGTAACTCTGGAAGAGCTGGAGATACCCAGAGCTCAGCTGGGAACTGTATCGACAGGTCAGAAAATAATTGTGGGCTCTGGGCATTATGTAAGAATGACAAACAAAAAAAAGAAACATTATGTAAAAAAACATCAGGAGTCATATTTACAGTTCCCATAAAACAATTTTGTACATAACTAACATGTGCAAAATTCCTCTGGTATTATTAGGCCCTAATAAAATGTTTTGGCCTTCATGCTAAACGGTGTGTGGGGAAGGAAATTAACACGGCAGATCAACCTGAACACATAATTTTGGGGATACTTTTCTTCCGCAGGGAAGAAAAGCTGCTTTGAGTTGTTGAGTTATTAAGCTGAAGCAGAACAATCCTTGTAGGAAAAAAAAAACGCTGTTAGAAGCTGCAAAAATATTGAGACTGGAGCAATCAACACAAGACATGCATAGCCGACTTTCAGATTTTTCTTTGCAGCTCTGTGTTCCCTCTACCTTTGAGTCACAATTAAGATCTGCCTTAGTCTATGACATGAATTCCTATTAAAATACATTTAACTTTCCATCTGCAATGTAAAAAAAGCAGATGTTTTTTTTCAGTTTTTCTGATCCTGTCCAGTCTGACTAAAAAAGTTGCATCCTTGAGAAAAATGCCTTGTTTTAAAAGCAGATTGGATTACTTGTTTTTTTTTTATTAAAAAAACTTACCATTTATGAGGGGGGAGTTTATTTAGTAAGTGAACTTCAACCTTTTATACTGTATATAATTTTAGGCTTTTTCTTACATCTGTTAATGGGCACATTGATTAAACCTCACCATTCAGTTATAATGAGGCACTTACTCTAGCTGTTGAATAGTATATGAAGGCAACAGCAGTAACACACTGTAAGTCTTTCTGTCTGCCGACAGAATGCAATAGTGTTGCAATAGTAGAAAATACAACTTAAACATTAGACATACTGATCAAAATGAAAAAATAAGTTATACTTAAAAAATGTGATAGTTTGTCAGTAAGAACTGTTTGTAATTGTTTCATTTTTTTAGAATAGTCCTCCAAATTTATATTTTTTTGGTTATATGCTACGCTGTTTGAAAAGCTACTAGTTTTACTGATAGCACTGGATTTTATATATGCTTTTTACTCCGCAAAGTCAATATTCAATTAGATAATTTATCATACTTCAGTCGAAAACTATTGAACCTAAAATAAATTTTCCACAAACGGAATCGATTTGTGGGCATTCGCATGTGTAATTTCCCAAAACGACATCATAAAGGCATTTTTGACTTCTAGAAAAGAACAGCAGAGAATCTATAAAATGCATTAACATTCAGATCTGCCAACCAACTGAGTAATTAAAAGGTAATTTACCCACTGACATTTACTAATGCCTTGATAACATTTAGATTTGATAATTTATTAGAGGGTAATGACATGAATTATGTATCAAGAACATCTTAGTGAACTACATGTTCTAATCCTTCCAGGTTTTTTGTTTTGTTATTTTTAATTATGAAAATTAATTTGATTAAACTACTACCAACTTTAATTAGAAAAGCTTTAGAACTGCACAAACAATTTTTACTCAAACAATTGTTTCGAATTACAATTGATTAGGTTTAAAAAAAAAAAGCCATTCCAGTCTTTTACTTCTAAAGAATGTAATTCCACAATTGATCGGTGCAAAAATAAAAGGTGATACTAACATTAGGAAAAAGAAATTTTGAAAACATCATAATTTTGTTTAAGTTGTGCTGATACAGCCTTAGTCAGACGTTTTTATACAAAAACCTTTGGCCTAAATATTATAATAGTTTTGACAATTTTATTGATGCATATGAATGCTTTTCTTGTTTTATGTTTGACATATAATAGAACATTTAAAGTTTTAAGATGTTTTGAAGTGCGGCCTTCTCATGTCAACCAGTCATATTTATATATTCAGAGCCCATCGACTTATACATTTTTCTAAATTTCCCTTGGGAAGCTGCAGTTTCTTCAGATTTTGATAATCTACTGGAGTTCAAGGTTTTGTCCAAGTTTCATATTTGTGAGAAAAACATCGATGTACAGACACTTAACGCCAAACTTAATAACATTAATTGCAATTCTATTTTCTGGAAGCCAACAGTGCTATTAACTGCCCCACCATAAAGCCCCAAATATGCAACCAAGTCTAGTTTATCAGAATCAATTAAATAGGAGTTTAATGTTTGTACAGTAAATTTTTTTATAATAATCCATATTTACTTAATCAAAATAGTATTAACATTCTTTTAAATACATTTTTTGGGGTTTACCCAAGTTTGTTTCCACAGAAGCTAGGGATTTGGACCTTAAACGCTTTCTTCACATCAAAATAGTACAGCTATGTATGGGGGAACAGGCTAATTGCCACTTAGATTCATGAGTTGGTGTATGTCCTTACTTTCCCTCCTCCCTAATCAGAGGCTTCTAACAGGCAATTACGTCACACTTAAGCAGGAAAAGGTTTGTCCTTCCTAACCTCAAAATCATGGAAAACAAAGCCCAGACTATATAAAGTTAAAAAAAAGATAACTTATTTTAGATGCTGTGGTGGGGAAACAGGCTATATTTTCCATGTTTATATATTATTTTACACGAAACTATGTGGACATCTCCTGGTGAAAGTTGGGTATTGCATTTTGGTTTATATCATGAGAACTTTGGTTCTGCTCTCAGTAAAATTAGTACTGTAGAAAACATTTTAAGAAAGACAAACACCCAACTTCCATTGCAAAAGTGAAGTCCAGAGTAAATGAACAGATAATTACATTTTATTTAATCCATATGAACAATTGATTAGATGTACTGAAAGACAAATTGTGATCATGTGGGAGATTTGAATTTCTGGTTCAAAATCCTCCCTTATCTACTTCATTCAGGTGAACAAGAGGGGATTTCCATAAGATGTTCCTGGTTTTGGGTGCATAGTAATGAGTATGTGTGTGAGTGTGTGTAAAATGTGCCTGTTGCTCTTTCAGTTTTATCAGTCCCGGCTTCCTCTTTGAAACTGTGTTGTCTCAGTTTTCTGCAGCACAGTCTCTGATGTGGTACGTGAGTCATACTGTGGTAAATACACACATTTATGCATGCATACAGACAAAGTCACACATTTAGTCATATATATATATATATATATATATATATATATATATATATATATATATATATATATATAAAACCCGTTAGTAATTATATTAGAGTTTGCAGGAGCCTTAAAGCCATAAGCGTGCTCAATTTACTACCATAATAAGTTTTTATCAAGAGAATTCACAAAGCTGAGTCCCTGAGACGGATCAACATTAATGTCTGAGCAGCTACACCAGACAGTAAACTCAAAGCCCTCAAAGTTTATTAAAATATATGATTGTGTTGTGTGGGGATATTCTGGGGATCGCCATGGTAACAGATATCGCAGCGCTATGTGCTACACTTTCACCTGTCTTCAAGTGGTTCAGCTTCTGCCCCTGAACTTCCCTGTTCAACAGTATCTAGATGCTGTCTTTGGGTTTGCTTCAGCTTTGAGTTAAACAACATTTAGTGTGAAACCGATTGATTTATATGGATTTCTAGCAGAGTGTAATGTAAGGAGCGGCAGAGTAGAGTAAATACATCCACATCAATCAGTGGTCTGATTGTCCTAACCATCAGATGATTCTAGAGTTACATCATATTTTGTCACTAATTTTTCTAAGACCAATAAACGGATTCCTATGTTACTCTCAAATCTAGTATACATTTTCAAAATGCACGATAAAAAGTTACGTCAAAGTCTAAAAACTAATTTAAAGATAAGCGTTGTGTCAGCTGTCAGGGGTCAATGTGTATTGCAAACTGTAGGATTTATGTTAACAAATTTACATCGGTGTGCCATGTTTTTTTTCCGGTGTCTAAATGAGATCTAGTGACTCATGCTGAGAAAAGTAGCAGCCTGGACTAAGTCACTTACAGTGTCATTTTGACTCAACCCTGTTGGTATACAGTAGGGTTGAGCGCAAACTCTGTATTTTGTTGTGGACATTAGTCATTGCAAGATTCAATTTTGCTAACTGAACAGAAAAAAAGATGTTTGGGTGACCTGTGAATATAAAGGCCAAATTTGGAGTGTTTCATGTCTTGTCTATGTCGAATCATACTTTTACAGTCACTAAAACAGTGCATTAAACCCATTTAATAGAGCAAGTCATAAAACTATTTATCATAAAGAATGGTGTGGACACAATCAATTTATTTGGAATGTGAGCAATAAGGTACAAATATATATATATAATTGTATTTTTTTACACCTCCCCACATCTTTTCAAGCTTTACACATAAGACATTAGGCACAAATCAGAGTCCTGTTGTCTAGAGAATACTTAGATGACACAAAACAAGATGACAAGAAGGGGAGTACAGGGAGCTGGTTGTCTGTTTTGTGGAATGGTGGGGAGAACCCACTGAAACTGCCAGCTTTCCCGGGATCCTTCACACGTGTAGGAACTGATACCCCGTGCTGAAATGGAACCAGAAGTTGATGGGGAAGTCGGGGAGGAGAAGGTGGAGGTAGGCTGCAGAGTCCTCATACAGTGGGGGGTTGTAATCAGCAGCTCTGTGATGTAGGTTTTGAGTTATGTGATCAAGAGTCTGGTTAGTTGCTGCTTTTTGATCTGAGAGGGAACGAAGTACAGTTTCATGAGTTTGCATCATGGTAGTTTGATCTGCAGACTAACCTCCTAAGGGTCTCCTGTGGGTCTGCTTGGCCTTAGTGTTCTGTCAAAAAGTTTAGCCTTTTGACTCACATAAACTTGAGGGCTCTCAGGAGATGTATAACAAAGTTTATTGAGCAAGAGAATCTTACTTGGAGAAGAGATAGAAACCACCAGGAAGAGAGGAGTGAGTTGAGGGTGTACTCGCAGCTTTTTTCGCTGAGGTGGAGGCTGTAATAGATGCTGGAGCGGGTCCCGATTTTCATGCAGAGTAGTGGCAAGGGGGAGTTTTAATATGTGGGGTTTCAGCACACAAGAACAATTACTAGAGTTGATACTAGGGAAATAACTATGAGCAAAAAATAAATTGATGGAGAGAAAACAATGAGAGACACAATCATGGAATTGGCACTAAGAGGTTAACGTTACCAGTAGTTACAAACATTCAGGCAAACTGTTGCTAGTCTATCACTCATCTTAAGCAGCTCCAGCTCGTAAGTGGATTGAGAACGCCTGTGCAGAGGCACAGGTGTTCAGAGGTTCTCCAGCCAGAAAGCAACTCTGGCGACCTCTATCGGACAACCTGAAAAGCAAAACCCCTCAACCCTGACAACATAATTACACTGGATCCTTCATGCACACAGCCATCAGCATCCAAAATCAACTTTTAAATAAACATAGAAATAGGAGTTTATACAATATTTGATTTCCCTTTGTTTTTCATTTTATTTAATTAAAATTCTAACACATTAAAACCTGAAAATGCTGGTGTTTATTTGTACTCAGCCTGTCTGAGTAGATGCTTGTGTTTTGGGGCATGTTGAGACATTGCGACCTAGTTTTTCCTCGCAAAATTCAACAGCGCCAATGACAATGTAAGTCATATTACATTAAGACAATTTTGTTAAAAAGGTCATTCTTAATTTTTGCCACAAATTTTTATTTGGGCTTGGATGTTTGTCAACACCCTTCTAACAGTAACATTGTATGATCTACGCCATCTCATTATTGTTTCTAAGGTTATTTTCTGATCAGAAGTTGAACCTGTCCCCCTCTTTCAAATCATCACTGCCACTAACAAAGTTCTTTCAGAGTTTTTCTGTATATAACAAATTTCTGTTCTGTCACTAGTAAAAAGAAAATTCCCACTGTGTCATGATAACACCCTTTTTCTTCGTGCTACTCTTCCGTGGCAGACATATTTGTGGAGTGCATGACTAGAACTATCCTGTCAACAGATTCTCCCACCTTAGCTGAGTAGCACTGCAGCTTCTCCATAGTTACTATGGGCATCCCAGCTGCTTTTTTGTGCTCTTCTCACCTGATAGTCTGCTAACCATGCTTCAAACTATTCACATTTTTGTTTCAATTTCAATTCAATACAATTCATGCTTTGATACATACATCTGGTGTGTTCTATGGTCTTACCAAGCTGTTTTGACACAGTAAATAAACAGGAAAGTGATGCCTCCACAATTAAGCTGCAGTTATACGTATATTAAATCACAGACAAACAGGTCTTTCTAGTAGATTGGGGACTGCTAAAAGTACATGGTTGCACGTCATTTTATTCGGGGTTTCATAGTAAAGGTAGCAGAACAATACACTGTAAAGCACTTAAAGTTAGTATAAGCTAAAAAGTTAGGTAGTTTCAGTTGTAACCTGAATGAAAGTGCAAAGATTTTAGGGGTATAACTATTTTGGCATCTGTTTATATATTTTAAATTTTATAAATTTAAATCATTAACATAGTTCCTGTAGAAATATAATACAACCCAGTTGCTAACAAAAACCTATTAAATCATCATCATCATTAAAGAAATAAAAAAGGTTTCAGTTGTTTAACATGCATTTAATAATTTGTGCCTGCCTTAGGCTTGTATATATGATGCTTTATATTTGAAGATGAGCTACCATTTGCATGAATTTAATCTCCCCTGCATGTATTCATGTGAATGTATAGATGAGTTTGTGAGTCACTCACCACTATGCAGCCCCCCAGGCTTCAGATTCTGACGCCCATATTTCAGCTCCTCTACTGCAGAGTGAACCTAACAAACTTTCTGCTGTTTACACTCTCCCACTCCTCTGTCTTGCTCAGTTTCTATTTATCTCTTCCGCATGCTCTCATGCCATGTCTACGTTTCTGCATCCTCCCTCTATTTTCCTCCAGCTTCCTACCGTGCATCTCTTGTTCTCACATAATCTTACTCTCATGTGTTTTTGCTCCTGCAAACTTTCATCCATCTCATTTTATAACTGTTTTTATCATTTCCCTCAGATTAAGATTTCGTTGGATTCAACACTTGTGATTTCATTACGGTTTAGGCAGACACTCAGGGTCCCTACTTTATCATGTGATCAGACAGGCAGGGAAGGATTAAAACTATTTAAAATAGCTTTTTGAACCTAACACTTGTTGTAGACAAATAATGGAATCCCAAAATGTCAAATTCTGACATCACCAGTCTCCTCCTTCATATCTTCATCTCAAAGATCTGGACTGTCATCATCCGTGGTCTTCCAAGAATTAACATACAATCGCTCCATTAGGTTGCACCAAGTGGAGCAACTGCAATGTCATCCACCATCTGATGCACATTAATGAGACCCTTCAGTTAATCACAACTTTCCTTCTGCAGCGGACTTGTGGAAAAAAGGCTCTTAATAATTTATATCGACCTCTGATTCTGCACATACTAGGAAATAGGATGTGAGGGCATGCATCTGGCCTACAGTAGGTAAGATGGCCCCATAGGTCGGAATTTGGTTTCCTCAAAGCTTCCAGTATGAGTAGGGTTAGTAGTTGATGTAACTTTAATAATGCAATCTCTTTGCCTTTAGTTGAAATGCTCTGGCACATTGTGGAGCAGAAACATGCTATTAATAAAACGGGCGGAGAGCGAGCAAGCATGAGTTGGACGCAGCTTGAAAGTCCATTGAGCTGCAGAGAGGAGGTGAGCAGAATGTGCATCACATGGCAGGCACCTCAAAAAAGCACATCTCAATGTGCCAAGGAACTGCTTGTCTCTGTGAGTGTGGGTATATAAGCGGGCGTGAACATGTGCGAGGTACAGTATGTAATGTTTGCATGGTCAAAGATTGCTATGTATTCCCAACATCACAATGTTCATTTACATTCAACAACTTCAATGTTTAGGTTAATCACAAGATTTAGTCAAGCTCAAAAACATAGGCTTAACAGTTTTGAGTGAAATACCTTTTAACTATTCCCTTTGAACTCAATCATGCTATGCTTATAGGAACATCCTTCAAAACCTAATTTTTTATGCAATTAAGATGAAAAAGGGAAACATATAGGCTTCTAAATGATTATCAATAAAGAAACCTGCTATGCTATGGCCTACACAATCAAGGGGAAAGACTGCTGACTTGACAGTCACCTGTACAGAGCCACAAGCTGTTGCCTTCATGTCCCAGTGCACTGAAGCATTTGTTCATGCTTTAATTAGTTTCAGCTTTTTCAATTGGTTTCGTGTGTGATGATATTTGATAAACAGTATTTTGATTGAAGCCATAGTCATTCAAATTAATCAAATGCAGTTATTCTATTCATGCCAGGGACTTGTGGCTCTCTCAGGAACCCCTTGCCATGTTAAAGATTGCACAAATAAACCGTACGTAAACGTATCAAATCAGCAAAAAGGCAAAAGCCCGTCCTATCCGTGTCTCATTCATTATTCACAGGCAGCAAATTAAGTTGCTACACTGGGAGCAATTAATTATAAATGAGATAACGTAGAAGAAAGGGATATGGATAGATGAAGGGCACAGAGCGAGGCCTACCTTGTATACAGCAGGGGTTAAGCAAGCCTTTGAACATCACAGTGGGCCATGTAACATGCAGGCAGTTGTAACCAACGATAGATTCTGAAGGCACATGATTCTGTAGTGCAAGGCTTAGTTAGCCCACGTGCATGCACCTTTTTACACCACCCTAATGAGATTCATTTGGAATACCTCATTCTCTTTTGGTTCATTTGTTGTGTGTGCAGTTATGTTTTTCTATGGGCTGCTGCACTGACAGTCATAGCGAAACTGCATTCAGGCTTTTTACAAATGTCAAGCACTAGTCATAGCATTCTGTGTGTAGGTATCAGCCTGCTGCAAAACAACTATTTTAAATGGGTCCAGATGCAGCATGCTAGAATTGCCCCCTTGTGTAGCCTTTAATCTCCTCTGCGTTTAAGTCACACAGGACTCTTTAAAAAAAAAAAAAAAATTCTCTTTACAGCCCATATATACACAACAATATACTACACATTTCAGACCACAGAGAGATTTTTATGAGATAATTTTAGGGTTGATTCAAGAACTTTACTAGAGCAGTGCAGATATAAAACAGTATTTGTTTTATTTTTATTTTTTGTCTCAGCAATTGAGAGTTTTAACATAATTTTATTGTATTAATAACACATACTTGTGGGTAAATTCGCCAACCTAGCTCTTTAAAAGGTATTTGCTTCTGATCAACTGACATCAATTTGTCACAATAACAGATGCAATATGTCAATAATACCTTTTTTTATTTAATTTCATAAACCTTTTTTGGGACTTTCCTATATAACTCCAATCACCTCTCGCTGATCTTTGTCTGTGGCAACTAGCAATAGATAGTTTCATAACTCCAACCTATTTCACTGTTGCACAATTTAATTCTAATTCTGGGGCTGCCACATTCATTTGCAATTTTAATTAATTTGCAAGAAAATGTGACTTTGTGTTTTTCACAGCTGTCTGCAGGTTTATTTGCAGCTGTTTTCAGAGAACAACCACTGTTGTGATTGGAAAATCTCAAGTGTGATGCCTCTCTCTGTCACCTCACTATTTGTTAAATGTCAGATATTAGCTTCTGGAAACCGCTCTGTTTCTGCCGTCTGTATTTGGTGCTTGTGTCCTAGTGTGTGTTTGTGTGTGAGTGTGTGTGGGCAGAGAGGCTGTTTGATGTGAGTCAGATCCAGACCCAGGCTGGTTTCTCTCACATGTGTGTGGGACGTATCCAGATGGCTATGCAGGACTCCATAAATGTCACTCTGATAATGAGACAACAAGGCCTGTTGAAGTACAGGTAGCATAGACGTGTGAGGCAAGCTTTTACACAGAAATGGAATGAGAGGGAGGAAAAGATGAGGAAATAAAAAAACATGGACACACAGTAGGGATTGCACTGAATAAAAAATAAAGTTAATTTGACCTCTAAGAAATGAAATGTTCCCACAAAAACACATGCATGTATGAAAATATTGAAAAGTTAATTAATTTCACAAATTTCGTTTAAAAAGTTAAACATAACCATTACATAGATTTATAGAACAAACTGACATAATTTTTAAATACATTTTTGTTTGTTTGGATTATTTATGTTTTTGAAATAATGGAAATCCATGTCATGTTGGAAAACCTGCTGGTCTGATAGGTCTCCCGCAGGTATTCTTTGATACTTTCCTGAAGGATAGTAAGCCTCAAAACAATCACATAAACTGGATGTTTATTTTTAATCAAGCATGATGAAAACTTTTGAAAACGAGTAAAAAGGTGTAGTAGAAAAGTTACAAGATGCTACAAAGAAAGGACCATTCAGGCTTTATGTTGCAAAAGGGAGGACTATGACTGTCTTCGGTGCTAATGCACTAAACCTTATTAGAGTTTGTGGATGGTGGACTAGATGGAATATAATTTACAAAGTATTTGGTGCTAGAATATCCATGTGGACAACAGTGGTGTAACCTGAATTACTGTAATTGACTTGAAAAGCTTCCCAGACCTGTATTAGATTAAAGTTTTGTCAATTTAATTATAACAGAGCCCTGGGATTACCAACGACAGCAAAATGTTGGAGCAAACTTTGATTTAAAAGTGTACCTGGCACCAAGCCACCTTGGCAGTGGGTCAACAATTGGTTTAGTGATCATATCATAAGACCTCATAATTTCTCGGGCACTTAAGCAAAGACCCGGGGAGACTGAAGGATAGACTTTGTATACCCAAGTAAGTGATGAGAGGGAACTTCCTCTAATCATACTATTAAGTTTTGGAATCAGAATGGGACATATTTAGGACTTCCACTGTATATCTTACTTTTTGGGCTGTTCCTATGTAATTGTTTTCATTGGTAGATGACTACTGTAGATGCTAAAATACACCAGTAGTAAAAAAAAAAGCTTTAGAGCTGAAGGCAATTACCACGGCAAAGGTTCCTACCGCTGAAGGCCAGAGATGCTGAAATATTTGGTCAAGCTCTCGTGATTTAAATGCTGGGTCAAAATACCATGGAGTCCTAGGACAACACCTGTCATGTGGTAGATTCAGATAGTGGTCAGAGGTTTTTAGCAAAGGGCTACAAAGTGTATGTGCAAACAGTTTACCCAAAAAAAGACCAACTCTATATTATGGGTTTCCAACTGGATGCATCAGGACTTTTCAATTGTCTTAATGCTGAAAGTAGCAATATCTGGTTTAAAAACCAGGGAAAACCCTTCCTGTTCTACAGATAATTTATAGAATGTGGTCTAGAGAATGACAAGAATAACTAAATAATGAATGCATATACTCTATGATACATCAATAACTGTGATTAAAAAAAATACATCACTTACTTTTTCTTATGCAATTTCAGGTATTTTTTTCGAGATGTAAGCATGTAAAATTTTTCATCTATTGTAAGCATTCATTATATCAACAGTGATGTATGCCCAAAATACACCACATACCACAAATCTTTGCCAAATATGACTAATATATAAATAATACATTTTTTTTAAATGTTCTTGTAGATTGATCTAACATAAATGAACAGTTTTAGTTATTTTTTCCCCCATAACCAAGAATGTTTATCTACCTGAAAAAATAAAGTAATTGGCCTGTCGTATGTAAAGAATTTCATTCCCCTTCATCCATGTACAGTTCTTGTGGGTTGGCGTAGGTCACCGCACAGTTGCTATGGGAACAGGAAACAAGAAGGAAAATTCTTCCGAGCCCTGAACAGTGACACCTTGTGCCGCTCCATCAGACTCGGTTGAGTTGCACATCAAGTGTGAAAGCTGGAGTGAGAAGTTGTTGTTTATTTAATTTTCTTACGAGTCACAAGTGTGGCCTGTCAACCCTGCGTTTTTTCACACGTTCTCTCTCTCTCCCTCTTGCATATAGAAGCTATTTTCTCATGTATCCTTGTGGACATTTGCTCACACATATTTTCATTGTCTGCATCACCCCACCCAGACGTTTTCTCGCATACATATTCCTATTAAATAGAACAGCCAGGCACAGGTGCAGCCCTGTCTGTGTGCGTAAGTGCAACAGTATTTCTCATTCTATTTTCCAACTGCTGTGACCCAAAGTAAGAATTGCACTTTCAAAGTCAACCACGCTACACCTCAGTCACCCTTGTAAGATTACTGCACCTGCTTGTCTAGCATACACATAGTCTTTTTTACATGATCACAAACAGTTGCACACACTGATCCGCCACTTGTGTGTTTGTGTGTGCTTCTGTTTGGAGTGGGTGGTGCAGCTACTGTTTCAAATACTGTCTAACATTGGCAGTAAGCTACATCTATGGTTATCTGTTATACTGACAGAGCAGCATGTATTTTTAGCCAAGGAGAAAGGACAAATAATTAAGCAGAGGAGGCGAAGGGAGACAACAAGGGAGCAGTAAAATCTGAGGGTAAACCAAAAGCACCTGGATGTTGCTGACTTGCTACTCCTGTTTTTAGAGCTCTGACTACAGTACATCGCTTTCAAAGCTGTCCGTATCTTACTGAACTGCATATCTGAGCGTGTTCTACCATCCCTATCCAAGCTTTCACGACCCATGGACTTTATCTTTTTATGTTACAACCATGTATTATTAGTGAAATATGGAAACGAGCATAAAACTTTATACTATAATACTATTGTTCACTATGTAACTTTGAAGTGAGGAAGTGTGATAGATTGGCAAGGTTTTTTTTTTTTACAAGTAGTAATCTGAAATATGTTGCCTGCCTTTGTATTTAATCCCACTGTACTTTGAAACTTCTGAATAAAAGCCACCACATCTGGTTATTGTCAGAACACACCTGATTAGTAAATAGTGCACCTGCAAGTAACTTGATCTTAACATAAATACACCTGTTCTCTGAAGGCCTCAAAAAACCTTGATATCCAGAAAGCATATTTATTTGTTTGAATGATCTAGGCTAAGTCTCACAGAGGCTTTCTGTTGAACTTGACTGAACTTAAGCTTTTTTCAAAGAAGAATAGGAAATATGTCTTAAGATGTCCAAAGTTGTTAGAGTCTCTAAGAAATCTCCAGGAAATATTGCAGTTCTACCACATTGATTTGGCGGAATATTTCTATATGCCACAGTTTTTACATATTTTGTTTTAGGATAAAATAGCAACATCTCAAGTTTAAATTTATGTTATTCGTACATTATTTAAATTTCACACAGCGAGATACAACTGATAATATAATGGAAAAAAGTGGTAAAAGAAGAGATTACACAGAATGAAAAAAATCGGATTTTGTATGAACTGGTTCTTCAAAATACAAAATTAATTTAAAAAGTATTTTGTTGTCATTTTTTTAAAGATATATTTTTAAAGGTTAGGAGTATTTTTGAGGTTTTTTTTATCAACTACATGCAGCTAGAAAAACATAAGGAGATGCCATAAAAGTACTATGGAATTTTTTTTTTTTATGTAAGTAAATAAACTATAGTGACCTGAAGTAGTGTCCAACATTACCAATGTTTCAAAGGCTCATGCAATGTTTACCATAAAACAATAATCAGAGAAATGTCCAAGATAGTAATAAACTGTATGACTTGTCTAGAATTATTGGGGCCGCTAGCTTTTAGTTTCATCAGGTATTTTTAAAATTGTTATGATTGAGTTGAATTTGAGATCCAGGTGGGAGAATATGTTGACAGAAAATCACTAGGAGTGCTTTTCATAAATCTGCATGTTAAGAATAGAGTTCATACAAATATATTTTTAAAGTTGTTAAAGAAACAAGACATAAGGTCCCTCTTCCAGGTCACTGATGGTGCTCTGGTCAGTTTTTTTCTTTAGTTTTTTTGACCACAATTAAAATATTAGATAATGGTTAAACTCATAGCATTAATTTATCAAAGGCATGTAATTATATATATATATATATATATATATATATATATATATATATATATATATATACTACTCTGTGTAAATCACAGGAATCCTAAAAATACAATTAAAATTTGTTTTTGAAAGTTTTGCTTCAATGGGAATGAAAAACAGTTGTTTTCAGTTTACCATAGCCATATTGGTTAACTCAATAGTTAATCAAAATCGGTTATTACCTGAATTTGAAAACTCTACTTTGCTAAACCAGTTTTACCACTGAGATTAATATTGGCCAAGAAGACGAAAGCAGGAGTCAGATTGTACAATTAAAAGCAGGAAAGACAGAGGCAAACTTCTTTTTTTTTAATTCTCTTTTTCCTCAGTGCAATTCCTACAAAAAATTAACATTGGCTTTTTTGGTTTGACTGTCTTGCAAGCAGGCAGCTTCTATCGTAACCTCAAAGTGGTGGGGTGAAATTTTTCAAAGTGAGCAGAGTGATGGTCAGGACACTCACACATATTGAGAGGCAGACACACACAGCACAATGTCGTCCACTCACACACTAGACACGCATGCAGTCACACACTTTCTCTCTCTCTCTGACTGGTTTGTTCCCTGAGTCAGCAATCTGCCTCAGCTCTAGTTTCTCTATCCCGCTCCGCCTCTGCCTGCCTGCCTGCAGGACACTATGAGGACATCATTTTGTGTGTGTGTGTGTGCGTTGTTTGCCTTTGTGTGAGAGAGCTACGGTTGCATTTACGTGGTCCGGTCCTCTCACCATCTTATGCAATACGATATTTTTCACTTTGCGACTAACCCTGGGTATTTCTGTCAGCTCCACCGAATCAGCTATTATACCATAAAAAGATGCATGGCTCCTACTCTCCCTCCCAAAACACTCCCAGAGGATTTAGTATGTTGGTTTGAGTTTGAGTATGTGTGTGTGTGTGTGTGTGTGTGTGTGTGTGTGTGTGTGTGTGTGTGTGTGTGTGTGTGTGTGTGTGTGTGTGTGTGTGTGTGTGTGTGTGTGTGTGTGTGTGTGTGTGTG
>JAVLVB010000779.1:3516701-3532604 GCA_032876305.1 Orestias chungarensis | reverse complement strand
GGGGGGGTCCAATCAGATTTCAGGGGGGTCCGGTGCTACCCGGGTCCCCCTTCTAGCTCCGCCACTGCTGACAATTCTTCTTTGAAAAAATAGCTCAATTGTTGTCAGATTTGATAGAGTTTTTGAAAACAACAATTTAGAGGTTTTGCCACAAATTTAACCTACGGCCTGATTTGAACTCATCCAAAGCTTTACCCTTGACCTGTCTATAGTTTTCCTTAGTCTACGTGTTAATGTAGCTAATTTTCTTTTTAAACGCCATGGGGCCTTCACAGAATAGGTGCGTCTATTCTGAAATTAACTAACATGGAGCTAGACTCAGTTAGACTTAGTTGAGTTCTAAAAGCAGTTGATATCAGTTTATATAGGGGTATCAAGGTAAAGAAGGTTTTAATAGAAATACATGCAACACCTTTTAGATTTTTCTTTTGTTTCCTTCAGCTTCATAATTATGCACTGCGTTGCCTGCAACTTGACAAAATCTGAAAAAGTGCAAGAGGTATGAAAACCTTTGCGAGGAAATATAAAAGCAACAAGTGCTTAAAAACATTCCTGTTTAAGCCAATAGCTGGGAAATTACCTCAAGATGTAGGATCATTTTAGTACCATCATTTAAGTATTTAAAAAAAAAATATGGGCCACCATGCTTGGAGTTCACTCTGCTGGGCTTCGAGTTTCCATTAGATGAAACAGATGTGCACACAACGTATCCCAGCCACATTTACAATTGAGGACTCCTCATTTTCGTTCCTCTCTTCACTGGCTTTAACATTCCTTTTTCTAACAACTCACAAAAAAGAATAGCCTGTTTTCTATCCGAAGTATCATTCTCCTCTTCTGGTGCCCAGTAAGGCTCTGTGGTGCATTAGCTCTTGAAAGAAGTTCAGGTTGGAAATGATTATGAGCGACTGGTTCTCATCATCTTGCTAAAGACCACTGGTATCCAAAGTTCCAAACAGACCCATTTGGCCCATGTGTCTAGGGCCTGGTTGCCCCACAGCGCACCACAGATGTGTTCCGCCATAAAAGCCTGAGCTGCCTTACCTCTAAGCGGGAAACTTGGCCCCAACCACTCTGTAATGCTCGGGTAAATAAACAAAGACAGCAGAGCACTATTTGAAGCTGTACAGTCTAATGTTTCAGGGCTCCACATAAACACAGCACACTCACACCCTCAAAACAAAGGTCTTTAATGTACATCAAATGCTTTAACCTCTGGGTGACATATTTGAAAATTTTAGACATCTATATTCTGTGGATACACATCCAGACCCAGATACTATTAAAAAATGTCCCTTTAGTTTGTTTGTTTAGTGGTTTACAGGTCCATTCCGTGCCCTACAGAAGTCTCTCCCTGCAATGTTCCTTATCTCATCAGGTTACAATCAGAAATTGCACTGAATTCTATTGAGAATAAATGTGATTATATATATATGTGAATATGAAGTAGTTTAATTGTGAAGTGGATAAAAAATTGTTTAATATTTCAAATGAACAATGCATTTGTACCATGTCCCTTATACTCTGATACCTATAGATCTAAAACAGTGCAAGTATTTTAGCAGTCGCATAATTGGTAAACAGAGCTTACCTGTGTGTAATTTAATGTGAGTATAAACACTGCTGTTCCATTAAGGCGTTGAGGGTTTGTAAGAGAACATTAGTGAACAAACAGCATTATGCATACCAAGCAACACAGCACAGCAAACAGGTCAGAAATAAATATGGGAAGTAATCTAAAGAATGGTTTGATTAAAGGAAAAAAGAACCCGAACTAAGCATCTAACTGAGGCCTGTTTATTTCATCACACATTGAAAATGCTTTTATGGTGTAAAACTAAGTGTCAACGCAGCAAGAATTTGGAAGAGATTGAACAGGTTAGACATGCACGAAAAGCAGTATGTGTGGTGCTACTCTGGTATCAGGGTTAGGACTAGAAGAGGGATATTCACAGATACTCTCCATTCAATTTGGTGCAGAATTAGATATATTGCGTGGAAAAACGAGAAAAAAAAAAAGTTTGACTTTAATCGAATAATTCTTGTAGACATCCCTTTAAAGATTTAGACATGTAAATGGAGTATTGTTGAGGCTAAATGATCTCTTACATGGACGTTAGTTGTTGTGAAGAACCCAAATGTACAAAAGTCGAAGAAGTACAACATTTTTCTAGTGGCACTGTTGTGGATATGCATTTAGCAGTTCATGAATTTGGACTAAAAGTCTACATAATATATACACACTTTTGTGTTTACCTGCAACGTTGGCCACTCTAAATGCCTCTTGGCTCTTCGCTGCTTTGGATCGGTTGGAGTTGCGTTGTCTGCCCCCTCCCGAAGCCGAGCGGATGCTGCGCAAGTGCACTTCAGTCGCTTTGAAAAAGGCCACCATGAAGGGCTGTTTGTTCTGAGGTCCACTCCGACCAATCAGCCCGGCTACACGAGGATTGATACTCTCTCCTGTTGGGGCGACAAATACAACAGTGCAGCATGTTTCATCACATACTTTTTAGTCAGAAAGATTTACGGTTCTGAAACCAAGTAACATCAGTGTTCACAACTTTTTCATACTTATGTAATTCGTTCCCCACCTAGACTACTTTTGATCGTCCAATACATTTTTAAAAGAAGTTTCTTGATTGTGAAGATTGTAAACTTTCTCTCCCATTCTCCATCTTCTCTTCAGTCACTCCTGGCGACTGAAGGTTGTCTGCACTTGTCTGTTCATGTTTCTCTATAAAGCTTTATACCCAGTCTCACCTACAATCATGCACAGATAAATCTGACGTGCCAGGCCCTCCCTTCGCACAACTTGGAACCAGTACAGTGTTTGTTTTCCTCACTTGACATGTAACATCCTGCCAAAAATTGTGTTTTGAGAAATCTCTTGCAGTGATTTCTGTTGAGAAAGTTTTTGTAAAGCAAAATGTTTGTGCCTTCAGATAACAAATGGCTACTGAGATAACAGATTGCGTATTTTCCGCATGCCTTCTAATGATGCTGATGGTATGACTGATGATGATGGTGAGAAATGATGTGGTGACGACAGATACAAGGCAAAGATGATGTATCTCTTCTGTGTACACCTAGACAGCTCATGTGAGTTATGCTGTAATGCTAAGTCTCATGATTGTTGGATTGGTAAGAATATCTATACTAAATAGAAACTGGTTAGTCCCTAGTGGACACAAATGTGGAAATAATTAAACCCCACAAGGAATAAAAATCAGGTTGGTGAAGCTGCAGATCTTTTCTCTATATGTGCTTCGTTTTAGCATGACAAAGCTCCTTTTGAGGCTTTTAAAAGAGTTCACGTGGTAATATAGTTGTTTGAGGAGACACTACAGAAATTTTATTAGTCTTCTTGTCTTTGCTACAAGAGCTGCAGTGATGGAGATGGTAGCACTTCTGCCTTGCTTAAAGAAGATACTTTAGCCTGTTTTGCATGTATTTTACAGACTTTTTCAAACAGTACAAAAAAGAGTGTTAGATTATTTGGCCTCTTTAAAATGTCTCTTATTTATGATTGTGTGTATAGTTGTTTTTCCTGTGCGTGTCTTACCCTGTGATAGATTGGCAAGGTTGTATCCCGCCTCTCACTCAACAACTGGAGATATGCACTCCTATCATGTAAGGCCAATTAAGTATAGATAATGGATGGTGGAGGAGCTTCCAAGCATTTTACTTTACTTTTATATCTTGTGAGCTCCAGGCAGTTCTGTTTGGACCAGTCTCTGCTGGCTTCACTCAAGTTGTTTTCTGTGTTTCGTTACACATTTTCTTTCTTGCAGCATGTTTTGTGTTTGGGTGTTTCGTTTTAAAAGTATTCACTCTCGTTTGCCTCTTTGACATCTCCTTTTCTCCTCCACTGTGCATTTGGGTCTATATTACAAACAAAAAACAAGGGCAACGTCCTAACGTTTCTTAGTTGCTACTGTGCACGCGCAAAATGTCTTATTCTGCGGTAAATGATAGCCCCACCGTTACAAAAATAAATTTGACAAAACGCCTAAACAACAAAGAAATTGGAAATTTCACAAAAACAAAACAGTAGACTTGTTTACAAGTCTTGTTATTGTTTGTAATCGCAAAGGAATTTGTAATATACAACACTGCATGAAGGACTCTTGAGTAGAACAATAAAGAGTAACAAAAAATCAGAATAAACTGTTTTTAAATAGCAGCAAAACCAAATCCACCACAATTTGTTGTGTTTTCATAGTATGTCTCTTAAAAATGCATCTTGATTTGAATTCTGTTTTTCATTTTTGATAAATATAGTAGTTTAAGTATTTTTTTATTTTGTGTTATTTATTTATTTTGTTTAAAAAAATACTAAAATAAAACAAAACACTACATATAACTGAATTATCTAACATATATTACCATTTGTGGTCTCCAGGGCCAGCTGCAGACCTAGGTTTCTGCTAGGGTTCAGGACCCAGTGGTTACTGGTGGCTGTAATGTCAAATACCAACCAGCCCTCCTCTGCTGCCCAGATCACCCTGGAATCCAGCAGAAAGAGATCTGATTCCCTGAAGGGACACAGAAAAGTAAAGTTAAATATGTAAAGAAATTGTAATTGAGTGACTGACTAAAACAAAAAGACCAAGAAATGAAGAGAGTTGGAGTAGTGTGACAAAATGAAGCAAAAGGAGTGATGGAGGGAGGTGAGGAGGGCTTCCAGATGGTGAGGCCCAGGGGAGCACTCCATTTTCTTAATTGACAAAAATAGCTTTATAAACGGGGGGTCCTTTCATATGTTAGACACAGTCCATCACAGACTGGAATTTGGTTGGCAAACCAGAAAGCTAACAGGGGAAACAGAAGGAAACAAAAAAAATGCAGCTGAGATAACAAAAAACAAACTGTAGAAATAGTAGTCATGGAAGTAGTGCATATCCGAGTCAAAGCTACTGCCCAACTTTGAACTTTGTGGTTTCTAATCTTTCACCATTTGAGAGTAAAAGTCCCTTGTCCTTCATTTGGGCATTCATGCATCCCGACCTATTTTCTGACTGAGCAGATAGTGTGTCAGAGTCCTGGTTCATTAATGTATACAGGCCTTACCCTGGCAGAAGAATAAATGACTGTGTTGTTCCCTCCAGACAAATGAAAGCCCAAGCAGCTGAGTTGTATGCCTTATTGCAAAGCCTTAATCAATTCATAAGTATCTTTTGTAAAACTCTGACTAAAATCATGGCTTTGATATTTTTTAAGTAAATATTTTGTGTTTAGTTAATATAAATACTTTTTCAGAAGGATGGTCTTTCGAAGTTTATTCTTTCCTCAGTCATTAACAGCTGATTTATTTAAAGCTTACTGGCGAAAGGTTTAGAAAAAAGGCAGACAGAAATAGTAAAAACTACAGTAAAAAGCTTCACTATTGTGGTTTCGAGTAAAGAAAGGAAGAGTTGTAGAAAGACAACCTTTGTCGAAAAACCTTTGATTGTTTTTGATAAGCTTCAAATATGTAGCCTCAGATATATTTTAAAAAATCAACTTTGAACACCTGTATATATTTCATTTGTAGGGAATGTGTGATGTAATTCTTATGATTTATTATTTAAAACAACCTTTCCAGAATAATTTTGTTGCGAGACAGAAACGTCATTGGCAGCACTACACAATACTAATAAAAATCGAAAGAATTTTAACATGCCCACTAACCTGAATATAAAGTTTGTATTGTTTGACTTGACAGACCTTACCCAAATATAAAATTGCAAACTAATTGTGAAGCGAAAAACATGTAAAGACCGTTTCTGATTTTACAATTTTAGAAACCTAACAGATGTCTCACTGCCATAGAGCTGATTGGAGCTCACCTGTCAAGATGTTCCTCCAACACCTGGTAGATGCTGATGCGGAAGGTCTCGTTATCATAATTTTCATGGATGAACTCTTTATAAATCCGAAACTCAGCAGCGGTGACTGCCTCACCCTCTGGGATTCGCGACAGGTCAAACCTGAACTCTCGATGGTGCCGCCGCACTGACAGGAATTGCTTATCATGCTCCACTGCAGAAAAAGCACAAAAAGACAAAACTAAGACAGTTTTCCCAATAAGACTGAACGGAGTCCCTGTTTACAAGGTGTGAAACAGAACAGAGTTTATATTGGATTAGCAGAGAAGTATAATATGTTCTTTTAAAATTAATTGTTGTCTTTCAACCTCAGTACAGATCTGACATGAACTGTCAGACTCTCTCATTGCTAGATTTGACACATCAATAGATATGCAGTACAGATGTTGGCTGATGATAGAAACATTCATGAAGCGTTGCATTAGGAGCAATGCATCTGGCGAACACTAAACCATGATAGAGAGATGCAAGCGGTTACTGACAGTTTTATGAGCAGCTTTCCTCCCTTTCTGTTCTTTTTTTTCCCCTAGCCCCAGAGAGTCATCCAGTTTGCCCTTCATCTGGTTCTCATGAGCAGAGGGCTCCGTGTTTGCTGTACCCCATCCCCACTGCCTTGTCATTCTTATTGCCAAATCCCTGCTTTCCAGTCCCTGCTGCACCCCAAAGAACCCCCTTCCTCTTAAGTGACAACAGGACATCCCTGGGGTAAAGGCCTACAGAGAGCCGTTCAGCTGTTTATTTTTTTCTCTCTTTTTATGACTTTTTATGTTACAGATAGTAAATATTACTACCATCTTTTATTCAAATTCAGGAAATTTAAATAGGTGTATATCTGTCAATAATCTATACAAAAAACAGTTCTTGTACTATTTCTTTGTTTTCTGATGTACATGTCAGTTGAAACTGACCATATATTTACTCATCTTTAAATCCACACTCCAAAACTGGTTAAAACTAGGCCGAAGGTCGGAATGCTAAGATCTAAAAATGTATCAGTTTTTGCTGAATAAGATCACACAAGTCACACAGTTTCACAGAGATTAAAACTTCCTTGTACCCGATATTGTTAATTCAAAATGTATATTTTACCAAAAACTCCACCATAATTATTTAATATGTTTGAAGTTTAGGTTAACTATTTGAAATTATACTTTGCCAAACTATTCCTAGATGAAGAGAACTGTTAGCTTTCAGACTGCTGTCATTGTGTTTCCTTTTTTGTGATGTGTATTGTGCTGAGAATTCCTGTCATCCAAATCTAGAAATAACACACATTTGGTAGAAAGTCCTAGCATGTTCTGAAGTAAGTTTTTACCTTTGGTTCACACCAGCAGTAGTGCACGTGTGTCTGGATGAGGGGTGCAGAGTTCTCAACTTTCAGTCATCAGGATGTGGTATGCTACATTTACCACATGAACTGTCTTTTGGTGTGTATTATGTATATGAACGTGTGAATGGCTGTGTTGTAAAGTGCTTCGTAGTCCTGAAATGTGATAAAGTTCTATACAAGTATAAGACATTTACCTTTTTTTTTTGCCTCGCTGTATTTAAATATCCCATATTTTTAAGAGTCGTAATAATCAGAAACTAGACTCAGATATTTGGTTTAAAGCATCCCAAGCTGACCAATGTGTGTTTATTTGCTATATGTAAGTAGCTGCAGTATAAAAGCTGTAGCAGTAGAAGACATGTAGTTTATGGGTGGCGTATGGGAGCTGTGAGGCACATACTGAATTGAATGCTTTGTTTTGTCTAAAACAAAGAAGAAACATTGGTTATCTGGTGGTAAAAAGTATATATTCCCAATAAAGGGGATTGTGCACAGGAATGTAGAAGAAAAATCCAGAAAGTTTGAAAACTGTTGTCACTGCAAAAGGTAGCCACCATTTCAATGCTACGTTTTTTATTTGCGCATGTTATCTTTGTCTATCTTAAAATAAATTTTATCTGCTACGTTTAAAACCTCAATTTCAAAACTAAAATACAGGAAAATTATTTCTTACCCCAAGTCAAACAATTGCTCTAACAGAATAAAAAAAGTGAAAACACTTTGATCCACCTCTATAATGATTTATTTAGTTTGTTTTTTGTTGTTTGTTAGTTTTCATTTAATAAGGTTGACGCATACAAGGTTTCATATCACCCCCATTCTGAATGTGTATAATATTCATCCACATACCAAAAAAAGCTAATTCAAGAGAACATTTTCAGTTGGTTGGAGAAAAAAAAGTAAGAAAACATTGAACTGTTGCATACAGGTGGTCTCTCTTTGAGGTCTATAGAATTTGCCCTTTGGTGGATTTAAGTTAATACATAACATCGTATTTTCAACAACTAAAAGGGAAATCACCTACACAACAAACGAGGCATTTCAAGAAGATCACAAGCACTGTTTTTTCAAGGATGGAATAAGTCCTTCGGCGTACAGATGTTGGCCTTTTTAACTTCAAAGACCAACACCCCAGGAAAGTAGACATTAAGTAGACTTCCTCACACTCACTTCATATTATACATATCATGGCCTTTTTATTCTACAGCTGCTCCTGGTATTCCTCCCACCTCTTGTCAGCTGGTGCAGGTGCACTCCCTCTGTTTAGAAAGCCAGAGTTGTTTTCCAGCTTGCTGAGCAGCCTCCTACATGTTCACAGTAAAACTTTCCTTTTTGTTTTCCATTTTTGCTCATAAAAACAGCTAGACATTGTTTCTGACCTTTAATGTATGGATTTTATCAGCGCAACATGAAGGACAATAAAGCTTCTGCTTGCCATTTTATTCTCCTACAGGCCATTGAGGGAGTATGGCAGTCATTAGATGAGAGGAAGAGGCAAGGTTAAAGCTAAGTGGGTGCATTTATGATTTCCTGTAGAAGGAAGTGAGTAGCCATCACCCCACCTGGGTTGCATGCACCAGAAATCTGGCGAACACACCCTGTGATGCCATGTGAGCCCCTCGCTCTGAGTAGTGTACATTTAACTCAGCTGCAGCTCTTCCAGTCACAAAGCCTGTAAAGTGACTGGCCCTGTGCGTCACAGCAGAGTAACACAATCATTATGGCTTTCTATAATCCATAATTAGAGACACAACAGACACATACAAAGAGAAAAGCGAGCATACACTGTGCGCTGGCCACACACTTGCAAATCAGGGCACCCAGACATGGTGAGCTGACAGACTGCTCCATCCTCCCAAGAGTTTATCATGCACCTGGTCACCATGAGGGGGGATACTGAAGCTGCCCTGTGTGAATCTCCATTTATGGTTACAGCTTTGTTCCTATAATTCTTCTTCACGTTAATTAAAGATTATCATTGGGACCTAAATACAATGTATGATACTTTCCTCCCCTTAGCTCCAGCGAATAAAGGAAGTGCTTATTTTTGTTCATTGCTCTGGAATGCCCTTTTAACACATTACACTGCTTTGTTACGAAATTTTACATGTATTTAAGCTTTCTTTGAGATTGAGCTAACCTATTTCAAAGAAGGTTGCTTTTTTATGCAATTGATGGACTTTTCTGGCATGGTTTAAACTGAATCAGCCACAGCAGAAGTAATGATCTTTTAATCAGCCTTGGTGTGTGGTTTTATTATGTTATGTCCTTTGAGGATTTATTTCTTGCTTATTAATGATTTAAGATCTCATTATATTTAAATAATTTCCTGGTGTTAATTATTGTTAATAAATGTAACCATATAACTTTAGTTTTCTTTAGGTTTAGTTTCTTACTAACTTTTATGTTGTGGACTTTCTATATTTTAGTTATTTAGGATTTTGTGGTCATAAAAACTCTTATCCATAGCTGTTTCATATCCCATATCCCTGTTACTCTGCATTGCTTTATGTCATGTGCTTACCACAAATAGTCTACTTTAATGATTACATTTCTTCACTCTTCACAATAGTTAGTCTCTCCACCTGGGTCATTATTACCCATAAAATATAATAGTTCACAAATATGTAAAAGCTCCAGTAAAGTTCATTGTTCTTTTCAAAAGAGTTTTGGAAAAGGTGTTCACTTGTGATGTGAACAAACAAGCAATAACTATTAATAGACTTGTTTCAATGAAAGATAAGAGCTTAGCCCCAGTCCTTTTCTTTTTTCTTTTTTTTTATTATTTATTTATATTTCACATATGTGTGCTTCTTTGCTACACTACAGAGTGAGATAACAAAAAACAGGCCGATGGGTGTTGATTTAAATGCTGCCTAAAATGTGTCAAAAAGTAAAACGTGTAGGGGAAAAAAAAATTCCTTGTAAAATCATGTAAAATAACATAGACGCACTCCTTGTGAAGCTAAACATTTGATTTGCATATCCTAAGATGCCTTATCAATATACTCTCCTCTAAAGAAATTGAAAAGACCAGCTGGTAAAGCAGAGCCCAATTTCTGAAGATAAATCTGTTCATTACAGTAAAAATCAGTAATCTCCAGAAACCTCAGACCAACAACCCTTTACTCTTTAATATGTTCACATAAAAAAAAAGTAGTTTGGTATTTTTTTTCATGCCTATCTATTTGGTGAAAATGTAACACTGGAAAAAAAAATATTTACAGTTAACTTTGCATATCCGATTAACCTCAGATTAACATCGGAGTGTTTTGTTGCTTGCTGATACTAGTTAAATTGTGGGTCTGTCGACCTTTTATTCTGTCCTCATTTCAAGGGTTTACCCACTTTGCTGCAAACTCAGGGCCAGAAACAATTTTTAATTGTAAAAAAGATTTTTTCTTTCAAATTAGAGTTGACCTTGTACAAAAAAAAAGATTTTGACTTAGGGGGGACCTACACCACGAGATGGAGAGCCGTCGGTCCGACAGGTAAAGCTTACTGACGCTTTCAGTCTTCAAAATAAGTACAGTCGGAGCAGCACAAAATGGGGTGTGCTCACTGAAAGCGTTTGTTACATTGCTAAAGAGATGCTCCCATTTACCACAGTCTGTTGATTTGCAGTGTTATTTAAATATACAACTATTATTATTGTTATCATGTATTACCATTATTTAATTGGTTTTGTTTATTTAGACTACTGTAGTTAGGTCATAGTATTTATTGTTTTGAACAAACAGGGTGTGTTTCAATGTTTTCTAAGAGACAGTCCTTTTTAATTCTATTTTTATAGTTTTTTGTTTGTTTATTTATTTAGAGTATTTAAAAGTTTGGTTCTGTCTGACATTCCTTTTTGAAATAAAATTTAATTTTTGCTTTTGATAGGGTGTACTTGCATTATTATGATATATTAACGTGCCATAAGAGGTTATTTTCAGTCTTGGTAATGTTGACAATAATAATGTTTATCGTTAATAATTTGTTGGACAGTATAGAGTCCAGCAAAATTAGTTATCGTCCCAGACCTACTCCAAACTATCCCTGTAAAATCAAATTACAGTTGAAGATCAAAAGGCTAATGTTTCTCTCTATTTGCGTCTCCCCTGTATTTCAAGCTCTCCCCATTTTTTTTCTCCACATCCTCTCTCCACCTCTCCTGATATCATGTGGACCTGAGACACTTCTACAACACCTCAGGCTCCAGAGCAACAGCAGACATATCTGACAGCTCACATTAGCTCAAGTGTCTATCCGGCACCCTGACACCCCTCAGTCTTTTATGCACTCTTCCGCTCCTCCACGGGAGGGGATCTCACCCCTGACATCTCCATCACTGTCGACTTAAGCTTTTGCTTTGCTGTTTCCCCAGAGTTCATAGCTGCAACTTTACCCTAGAGCTGCAATAAGGGCACCTGTTAAGTAATATCAGAAAGTGTAGTCAGATCATTTCCCAGCTTGAATTGAACAACATGCTAAGAAGTCTTGTTCGGTATTTCAAATAGCACTCTTAGTTCATGTCAAAGTTTCCATACTCTAAAAACTAGACTAGTTAAGAAAAAAGGGAAAGAGCAGAAAAACGTATCTATGTTTACCCTATAAACAATGGAGACAGTGCGAACTCCTGGGCACAATTGAGAACCCACAGTGGGCCGATTAGCACATTAGGAAACATCCTGTCCATTAGTAAGTGCTGATGACATCATACCAGTATAACGTATTCCTACCGTAGACCGTGAAAAACTCCCAACAGCAGCAGAGTTTAATACTATAACTTACTCACACTTGGCGATCATTACGTTTCCGCAGAGAATTTTTTTCAACGTGTGTCAGTGGTACAGTCACTCATTTACGCCTTTAAGCCTACGTGCAAGCGGAAAACGTAACCACAGGAAGAAAAGTCTTTACATTGAAGAACTGCGGTCAGGCCAAACTGTTCCGGCTTTGCTGACCTCTTTAGCCTCTTCCTCACAGCAGACTTCAAAATTGCTTGCCCTCTACACCCATAAATTCCTGTGCTTGGTTCCACCTCGTGCTTTACTGGGCACCACGGACCACAGATTTATACAGGATATGTAAACAACCTGGAGCTCATAGCAATGCACTTTACTTTAAAAAGAATGTCAAAGTGGTACTTTTTTACTTACTTCCACTGTGTAATTGATACCTCATTTGAATGAATAGTTTAACTTTTTGCTTAAATGTCTCTTTGATGTGTGGTGTGGCAAAGAAGAAAACTGAAACAAGTCTCTTTGTTGGTTACAGATACTTATTTGGTCTTTTCAAGCTAGCAAGAAGTAAATGCAGTTTAAATTAATTTTAAAAAATCTGCATAAAATCAGCAATTAATGGATTATATGACATACTTTGTTTTCACTTTTATTTTACAATACAGAAGTCAGGGTCTAATAGTTTCCAAGCAGTTATGATGTTTCCTTGTTACTTACAATTTTAAACAAGTATTTATACCCCTCAAACATCTGCACACTGTGTTGAACTAGAGCATCAAACTTCGATGTATCTATTTACATTTTTAGGTGAGGGACCAAAACAAAGTTGCGCATCACTGGAGCAATTTATAGTCCGGATGCAAACGTTCATTTGGTTTTAGACCTAGGATTTGTTTTCGTAATTCTGATTATGTAAACAATTCTACGGTCAAGTCAAGTTAAATATGAGTTTAGTAGAATATGTGTTCCTGTCAGATTGAAATTATAAATTTTGGAAATAACGTTTGTGTTGGTATTTAACATACATTATGCCCGCATTAATGTATTGAAAATGTTTTGGTTTTTTTGCGATCGGATGTAATATTCCCATCTTCTATTAAATTAAATGCCTTATTTTCATTGGCTATAGGTGGAATATCCTCAAAATTAAAAGAAATAAAAGGCTTGTTAGCATCTGCTTGTTTATAAATTATCTATTTTTTTATTATTTGTGAATTAGGGTACAGACAAAAAGGAACTAGAATGGCTATTATATACAATCAAAATAAAATATATCAAACTTTGAGGCTATAAAAAGCATCAAGGGTTTTGAAATTTGTACGGCACTGTTAAAATTGTCATCAAAAAAAGATTTTAAATTCATCAAGGCAAGCAGTTAGGTTTTATAAATACTTGTATTTATTTAAAAATTATTTTTTAGTTATTGTTAAAGGGGGGTCATTTGTAGATTACTTTTGAGGCTTGGTTAAGTTTTCTCTATAGCAACCACTTAAACTGTAAACAAAAGCAGGAAGCAGTAAATTTGAGTCACACAAAAAAATTTGGTTAATGCTGTGCAAGTGGCATTTTAAAATGAATGTAATTTAGCCTTAACCATGATGTTTTCAACAACTAAGGATATAGTATTTTTGCCTGAAGTTAAATCGAGAATAACAAGTGTTCCCCCATCTTAAATTTATCTAAAACTGTGTCCTGAAACTTCTCTCCTCCTACCTTCTTTAAAAGCTCTTTCAATTATAATACTTACAAAAACCTGTTGCCAGAACAAAGAGTTAAAGCTAACTTTTGGATGCATTATGTTTTAGCATAAACATAAAATTGCAATATTTATGCAAAGTGCAAACAGTGGCAAAAACTATAATAAGGTCAAAGACCTTCAGTAAGAACTAAAATTAAAACTATGATGTCTTTGCTTTTCAAGGCTTTTGAATAAATTATCTATTCAAGATGATATGCTTTTAAAAGACATATCAGGATTAACTGATTCCAGCATCTTAAAGGTTTGAGACTAAACGCAAAAAACTGAAAGAAACGTATTATAAGTCAGCATAAATGAGTTTACTGGAGTTATCCTGGAGGCAGAAAACAAAATGCATGGAAAGGCACCAACAAAACATTTTCATCAGTCTTAGTTAAGATAAAAGAACTTTTGGTGCCAAGCAGCGGGGCATCTCCAAGCACTAATGCCACTTTAACCATCTGTACTTCCTCCCGGATAAAACAACTCAGAGTCTCAGTACCGCAGTAATTCAGTTTTTCCCCAGTCACCCCCTCTTCCCCTTGTTTTCATGTTCTTTAATTTAGAGGCCGCAGGAACCACACCCTCCTCATTGAGCCAAGCCAGCTCCTATTATAGACCTCAGGAAAACTCATGTCGTGTGCTCGTCGGTTGAAAAGGAAGCATTTTAAGATTTTCCCCTGCAACCCAGTGCTGCACCTTGTGTGCACATGATTGGCACTCGGGTTTTATCAGCTGGTTTATTTTGCTACTCACAGCCTATTAGCTTTGCTCTTTCACAAATAAATATCTCTAGAGAATATCCATGAACAAGGCAGCTGTTCATTTCTACATAAATAAAGACCTGTCCAAGCCAATTTGTATTTTCCTCTAACATTGATGCAATATTTCATCACTCTTAACAAGGTCATTGCAGGGTTTTTTTTTACAGGCTTTTATTTAATTTTGGCACCTTCTGAGGACTCTGGTCAGTATAATTTGCTTCCAATAATGCAACCTTCTGCTTGGAGACCTTACACACATTATGCAGTGCAGCCAGTGGCTTTATAAAGGATTTTACTAAACACAAACACCCATAACTGATCTGACACAGAGGTTCTTGAACTTTGCATAGAAGGCATTAACTCAAAATAAGGTACCTTGTAATGCATTAATACACCTTGATGTTCTTTTCTACACTTTACTATCAAAAATGTAATTTTTTATAGAATTTCTATTAGCTTCCATTGCATATTTAGAACAACAACATTTGACCAATGACTAGGATAAAGTCACCAGTAACATTTTAAGAACAAACAGAATATAAACCAATGAAACAAAACCAGTTAAATACTGCAAAAAAAAATGTAAGAAGTATAACTAGTGCAATAAAAGGTAATGGAATACAGATCATTTTAGGAAGATTTCTGTAATGAACAGCAGATCTAATATTTAAAGGTGTGTAGTTCCACTGATTAGTTGCCACCATTTGGAAAGCTTTTTCACGTTTACTTTATCCTAACCCAGTATGGAAAAATTATTTCCATTTGGTTCCACTCTGCAGGTGGAACCAAATGGAATTGTTTTAAAGTGTGAGCTTGCACGTTCACTTGTGGTTCAGTTATTGCTTGGTAATGTTTTAGATTGCGAAATATGTTATAATAAGCACAGATTCTATACAGACCAAAAGAAAAACAGATAATTTTAGTAGAAAGAAAAAAACAACTGATTTAAAAAATGAAAAATAAAATTCTGAATGTGATGCTGAAGAAAAACAGCAACATAAAATGATTCTGCCACCACTTTGTTTTATCCTCCCGTTTGACCAGAGCGCCTTATATATATATGATGCAGGAAGAGGGCCTCCGGCATCATGAAGGACCCCACACACCCAGCACACTCACTTTTTGTGCCGCTCCCCTCAGGCAGGAGGCTGCGGAGCATCAAGTGTAAAACAACCAGACTGAGAAACAGCTTCATTCCTGAAGCTGTGAGACTCTCAAACACACGCAACGACAACCAGAACTGAAAAACTCTTTCTCATTTAACCGGCACTGTTCACATTAATATCACACTTCAAAATGTCACTTTAAAATGTCGCTGTAATGGTTCACTTTAATGTTCACTTTAAAATGTCCCTTTAAAATGTCAATTAATATGTCACTTGCACTCCGAATTTTGATTGCTGCTATGTCCGAAGTACTATATTGTAGATTCTGTGTCAATATTGTATATTCTTGTGGAGTCAAATCACATTTCTCG
>JAVLVB010000779.1:3485867-3516601 GCA_032876305.1 Orestias chungarensis | reverse complement strand
ATGTCACTTGCACTCCGAATTTTGATTGCTGCTATGTCCGAAGTACTATATTGTAGATTCTGTGTCAATATTGTATATTCTTGTGGAGTCAAATCACATTTCTCGTATAGTTCTTTAGAATTTATAATGTATTATATATTTGCATTCCGATCCTCAATGCTGCTATGTCCGAAGTCCCATATTGTGTTATTCTGTGTCCGTATTGTAGATTTTGTGTAGCTCAAATCCTATTTCTCGCATAGTTATTATACTCTTATATTTTATTACATTATTTAAAATTGCTATCAGGGTGTAAACTGGACCGGGGGATTAGAATTTTCGTCCCACCTCATGTACCACATGTGATGTGATGACAAATAAAGATTCCTTGATTCCTCCTTGATTCCTTGATATGTTGACTGTACATGGTTTGTTGCAAACTCATTACATGGTTCTTTTATGACGTTATTTTATCAATGGCTTCCTTCTTGCCATTTGTACATAAAGCACAAATTGGGTGTTATATTGACAGATGTTGCTACTAAAGCTGTGGAGCTCAAAAAAACAAAACAACAAAAAAAAAAGTTTGTTTTCTTCCAACTGCACATTTGGTTTATCAGAAAAATCCATTAAAGTTCTTGTATGTAATCTAAAAGAATATGCAAAAGATCAGTGAATACTATTTAAAGCAGCCAAAATTTCCTTCTGACATTTCCTCTTATTTGTCTACATCTACTTTTCCCACTTCATTCCTCCTCTCCCATTTGCCCTACCAGCACCCCAGTACCAAGCAAGAGCATAATATTTGTTATTGCAGCAGTAGAGCTATTGGTCCCAGGATCTCTGACTGCGCTCTGGCCTACATCTGCCCTCTGAGCCTCACTGCTTGGTACCCGCCGTCGGAGGAGTGCAGGGGAGTCTCACATGCTGCTGTTCCCTGATAAGGCCTGGCAAAACCCAGATTGTAAAATAAAAGTGGCTACGTGGGAGCAAATAATATTTATTCTAACGTTAAGTGCAATATCTAGCCAAATTTTTTTTTCACAAGCAATTAGACAACCAAATTATACTGATTACTTCAAGGAGTTGAGGCCGGACTTTAGGAAAACAAAGCTTTAGAAGATATGGAGCATACTAAAATTTAAAAAACTAAGATGAGCCCAACATTCCGGGAAAAGAAGCAGGTCATTCCATCACCGAAGCAGAACAAGAACGCCCGCTGCTTTGTACATCTGCACTTTTTGACCACTGGCCACATTATCAAGTCCCACCCGCAGTGTGTTTCTTCATTTCTCCCAGCAAGTGCCTTAACTTGGCCAAGCAGACAGAGGCTTGCATACCACCAGATGTCATGATGGGTCGCCTGGGTTCAACAAGTGAATCTCCAAAGTTATAAATGGAAAAATGAAACATTTCTGGATAGCGAGCTGTGTACTTTGTTAAGATGCCTGAAATGTATGAAAGCTGAGATTCTTTTTATGATGTTTTTTTGGGGTATTCACAGTGCCTAACAAAACTCTTTTCATGATATTGCAGACACAACTTGAATGTGTTTTATATTTTTTTTTCTTTGGTTGAGGGTTTGTTTGTTTTTTTTACAAATAAAAACCTAAAAAGCATGATGTGGCATGCATTAGTATTCCAATATCTTTACTGTAATATTGATCTAGGTCAACTAAACCTAAGCTAGAGTAACCTGTATGTTATTTATCCTAAGAAAACAGCATCAAAATAAGTATATTGAAGACCAACAAACACACTAAACAGGGAAGGGATAAAGGTGGGGAGATGTTTAAAGCAGGGTTATGTCATGAGACAATATCACAAGCACCGATAAAGCAATTGTACAAAAATTAAAGGATGTGGCACATTTGTGAACAAGACATGGCCATTTACCTAAAATGACTGGGAAATAATCAGAGAGGTAGGGGAATTTGTTGCCAGCACAACAAAAAGTTGGGCCACAAATCTGTCCTTAAATGGAAGTGGCAAAAATAAAGCCAAGGAACATCATTAAAGGTTTGAATGTTGCAAAAAAGGTTGTTGTGATGAGCAGAAACATGCATGCAAAATAATAGGGATGGTGGAAAACCAATACTTTTCATTACTCTCAACACACCATCCCCACCATTAAACTGAAAGGCTTATTTTCAGCAGTGGTAGAAAAGCTAGTGAGAGTTGATTAGAGGATGGGGTAAAAAAAAAGCAAAAAGCTGCAAAAGGCTTGAGACAGCTCCACAATTGGACTAAACACACACCCAGAGCTACAATGGAGTGGTTTGGTTCAAAAGTTATTCATATGTTAGAATGTCCCAGGCATTCTAACACATGAAATGTGTTAGAAGTGTTTATAATTGCAGCTACCATATTCAATGCATCAGATCTAAATGATTAATTATTTTTTCAGCAAGATAATTGCAAAAATCTTAGACATCTGAATTCACCAATTTGACGGAAAAAAAGATCTAGACATACTCCAAGAACTTGAAGCTGTATATCCACAACTTACCTTGATGCAATAAATCAAACCCTGTATGAGTAACTACCCGACGGGAAGACCGGGCTATCTGTACCAGCTGCAGCATTTCTCTGCTTCTGCACACTCCCTGTCCAGCAGCAATGAAAAACATACCCTTCACAACACTAATTGGCTGAGGAGACGTTGCATTTGAAAGCAGAAAGCCGAGTGCATATTTCTCTGCACTTGTATGCAAGCATGCACATACATGTGTTTCAACTCCCTTTGGGAGCGTACACACAAATGAGTGCATAAATCTGGAAGACGACGAAAGGCAAACAAAGTGTCAAGGACAGGTTGTATGCACAGAGTAAAAAAAAAAAAACGTGGCCTTCAGCGCAGATTGTGTTTTTTCTGTTTTCCATGTGTACAATTCCGCATCAGACGTAGTTTGAGATACGTCGGCTTTTGGCTTAGAGGTAAAAAGACAACGATTAACACATTTGTCAGATTTTAAACAAGCTGAAAACAATTAATATGATTTAAGAAAGAATTTAGTAAGACACTAAGACATGAAGCCACGAATATAAAAAAGGTGTGTGTGTGTGTGTGTGTGTGTGTGTGTGTGTGTGTGTGTGTGTGTGTGTGTGTGTGTGTGTGTGTGTGTGTGTGTGTGTGTGTGTGTGTGTGTGTGTGTGTGTGTGTGTGTGTGTGTGTGAAGTGTTGTATGTGAAAAGAGAGGTGGGAAGTGGAAACACATACAAAAGAACTTGAGAAAGTGTTGAAATGTTTTATGTCAGGAAGCACAGCAGGTGTAAACTCTACTCTAGGAGGTGAAGCTCTAGCCTTCATCTCCAGAGGTGAAGGCTAGAGCAGAAGGTTGGAGACTAAACACCACAAAACACTGCAGGGACCAAATGATAACTAACTAATTAAAACTCAGAAGCCAGCAACAGCAATCAATACAGTTCAGGAGGGTGAGCAGAGGGAATTTGGTGTTTGTCCTGTGTGTGTGAAAACAGCCCAGACACTATGCCAGACCTGGTGGTGGAGAGTGAGCTGAGGGGACTTGTTGGACTCTGAAAAGATTAAGTTTCCCTCCACAGCTGCTTTGGCCAGCAGACAGAGAGAAACATCTGTATTAACCTCAGCACCACAGGCAGCACAATGTTGAGAGGAATGCGTAGAGCAACAGAGAGAAGGGTGGGGAGAAGATGAAGGAGAGTGTTGTTAAGAAATATATTGAAGCTCTGCAGTAACAATGATTAGACCCTCATTAGCAGTTAAACAAGAGCTGTGTGAGTCTGATGTGACTGTTGTATGACAAAACTGCTTCTGAGTTAGTAACGAGTGAGCAAGCTGCTAACAAAGTTATGTCTTATAAGCCAAAACCTCTAAATGTTGTAATTGATTTAGGTGTTTGACATTTCCATGTGGTTCATAACGTTGCAATTAAGCCACAGAACAAAGTAGAAAGAACTGGAACTGTTTGGCAGCAGTGATGCGAGCACACAGAGGGGAGTAAACAGGTGAGGGCCAGGTGGTTCCCACTAAAGCTAACACTGACAGCTGGAGTGCCCACACAGATATCCCAAATGTATCTTGGTTTGTCGGTGAACATAATGAAGACCAATTAAAAAAACACCACAGGTCAATGATGAAGTTGTAAAGAAGTATAAAGCAGACTAGGGCTAAAAAACAATATCCCAGATTTAAAAATCTTCGATCACAGTTCAATCAATCATACAATATTGGACTGTCGACAGGATAACTATTCCTGGTGCAGGTTACAGATCTGGCCTATATGGCAGAGTAGCAGGAACAAAGCTCTTGTTAAAAGGTACCAAAATAAATCAGATTTGGAGATTATAAACAGCCATTTAAGAGAAGAAAAAAAAAACCGTGACGGATGAGATGTTATTATTAGATAAGGCCAGAATTTATATTTTTGGCTTTATGCAAATATCGTTGTATGATAAAAAAAATAAAAAAAACTTCTCATTGCTGTTAACACTATCCTAACTGTAAAACATGGTGGTAGCATTAAATAATTGTTTTCTTTTATTATGGATTTAGAGACTGCGTGATGTTGAAGGGTGTTCAAAGATGCTCTCACTTTAATCTGTTTTAGAAATATAAGCAAAAAATTTCAGTTGCTACAATTTTATCACTAACAAAGCCACCATTTTAAAATGTTTAGTTTGCTATTAGTATACTACTTTGTAATGGTCTATCAGAGCAGCAAATATAACAGAATACATACAATATTAGGGTGATACATAATTTTGGTTTTTAATATGTATAGAAATATAATCTATAACGTTGTCACTTTAGCACAGTTATGGTACACAAAAAACACAGCACAAGACAGATTCTAATTATAGTAAATAAGACTGAATCCCCAAATATATTCAAAATACTTTTTTGTGCCTTTTTTGTTGCATTGTTTTGTGAGTATCCACCATATCCATCTTCAAACGATGTGATAAAATTATTTTTTTGCGCTGAAATGTTTAGTTTTTGCTGTGAAGACATCCAATTTTATGAGTATAACTTTCGGAAACAGCATCATGAAGTTTAACTCTAGGTAGCTGAGAGTCCAGGAGCTTTAGGCTAAAAGCTGGATGTGACTATTGATAGTATAGTAATAGTATAAAAAACATCATTTTATTTTGCTGAAGATGGAATATTGCCCTCAAATAAAAACGGACGTTTTGGCTCTGTTGGACCGCTGATTTGCAGCAAAATTGTGTCATTCCAACTTGTGTCTCACATTTTTAATCCTTGTGGGGTTGCATGAGAAGAGGGAAAAACAAGGAAGCTATGACTAACATACCGTGTGATAACATCTTACTGTAAAGGGTTTGAGCCCTACTCCTTCTCACACACACATAAAATACACATAACTGTGCAAACACAGGTAATGGGTTCGCTTCTCTTTTAGTCATACAGCATGGAAACAGAAAGACCGTCAATAATAACATTAAAAATACATAAATGGGATTCTCAGGTTAGGCTGAGGTCTTGATTTTATGCCAACAGGATGAGAAGGATTGGAAGGTATGAGTTCAACATGAGCTGAACTTTAAAGGTCAAAGTTGTGGCCAAAAGCCACGGAAGTCGCGGTTTGTTAAGGAGGAAATGATTTAATATACAGTGGCCAGGGGCTAAGGCTGCCAGAGAACCAAACTACCACCGTACATAATCCTTCCAGGTTGACTGACAGTATAATGTTGTGTGGCCAGTTTCAGAAACGTGCATGTTGTATTAAGTTGCTGCATGATCGTGTCTGGCACACACCCAGTGCCTAGGTGACCTGTGTTTTCATGCAGCAGTGTGAATTCTGAATGCATGCCGTAAGTCATTTACACAGCTGGGCTTCTAAACTCCAGTGACTCAATAAGAGGACGTCCCTGGCCTGGGTTCTGTCCCAAGAAAACCCCACCAACCCCCTCAACTTGCTTCTCTGGACTCACAACAGAGCTCCAACAAGAAGAAAACAAAAAGGATTAAAAAGGGTTTGCCATAAAATTCATATTAAGTCATTTGGTGCCTTCTTGCTCTAGTCACTCTGTGAGTTACACATGGACTTTAACAAAGACAGAGGTCAATGTATGAAAATGAGCCTTTGCTGTAACCGGTGTGCAAAGTCTAACTTATGTACGTTGGCTTTACAGATGCAGAGGCAGGCTGCAGTTTGCGGGGCTTTCTTTTTTTTTCTTCTTTTTAAATAAAAGCTGTGCTTAGTTAGCTCTCAGACAATCTAAATGAGAAAACAAAAGCCACAAAGCGTGAATATGGAAACGAAGGAATTTAGAGAGGAAACAGTCAGTTTAATTGCCATCACGTTCTTCATTCTTTCTTTGTCTCTTGACTTATTTCTCCTTCTTTCAAGAAAAGGGTAATGAAGAAAGAGAAAACGGGTCTTCCACCAATGTTTGATAATAAAAACCCAAAACTGAACACAAACAACCACTGGTATTTGCAACATGTGACAGAACGTCATCACAAATACCCTCTTTGTGCTTAAGTGAGAGACAAGAACTTGGGCTTGAAGTCTCAATCTGGCCAAAGGTCATTTGAAATTAGATTAACTACAAGATATAAAAACAGCAGTGTGACTATCCATTGGCAACAGTTTCCTCTTGCTGATGGAAGCCATCCTTCAGAAGCCTTAGAACAGAGTTTATCTCTCGTCTTTTTGGCACAAAAGCCCCCCTGTACCCCTCGAAGGCTGCTGCACCGTTGCCTCTCAACTTTGTGAGTCCCTGTGGTCAAACCCATCTGTGCTGTAGCCTGTTGAAAATAGTCACAATACATCAGCTCCCACAGTAATTACACATTGCAGTGAAGGGAGCCAGTGTCACCTCCCTCTTTCATGCCAAGATATTCACACAATGGTCTTTGCACGATTAAATGCAAGTTCACACACAGGCATACATATACACACGCATGTAGACGCACACACACACACACACACACACACACACACACACACACACACACACACACACACACACACACACACGCCTTTTTAATATCCGTGACTTCATGTCTTAGTGTCTTACTAAATTCTTTCTTAAATCATATTAATTGTTTTCAGCTTGTTTAAAATCTGACAAATGTGTTAATCGTTGTCTTTTTACCTATATGTCAAAAGCCGACATTTCTCAAACTACTTCTGATGTGGATTTGTACACATGGAAAACAGAAAAAACACAATCTGCGCTGAAGGCCACGTTTTGTTTTTTTTTAACCATATATATATATATATATATATATATATATATGTTTAATTTGAACTTGCATTGAATCTTGCATGGGTGGATGGATTCATTGATCTTTTTTATGGATCTTTCATGGATCTTTTCTTTTTATGGAATCTCTTTTGAATGGGTCTTTCCAGTTTTATTTTATATTTTAGACTCAACAAATGTTTTTAATCAGCAAAATAGAGAATTCATGATCTGTCGTGTGTGATCTACATGATAAATCCAATATGAGACTAATAAAAAGTACATACACAGCACCTTGAATGCATATCCCTTGCATCGTAACGAGTACATGCCTGGATAAAGGTAAATAAAAGAAAATTCTGGAACAAAATAGTTAAAGACAACAGAAAACCTGAGAATGGAGCAAAGGTTCATCTTGAATACATTAGTCAAAATCCAACATACAGTCATAATCATACAGCAGTACACATTAGATTAATGCATATTAAGGTCTTAAAATGCATCACTCAAAGCCAAGATGTCCCATTGACAAACTCCAGTAACACATTACTAACATACCATCAGGAATTATCTTCTTCTAAGTTTAAGAGAGATAGGCAACATTTCATTCAGATGTGTCTAGTTTAGCTGTTGGGATCTGAATACAGATGCATGTCACTTTTTTTTATTATTTGTAAAATATTTACCAAAATCCCATTAAAATTCAATTGAAAAAAATTTGTAGTTTATGCTCAAGCAGGACTGTATATACAAACTGACTTCTGTTGTAAAGTGCATGCCACAACTCACTCACTTGCAAACAAATTTGTTGAGACTAAGCTGAAGTCACCGCTTCTGATATCTTTGTTTCTCCAGATTAGAGTGAAAGGAGGACCTGGTGTTGCACTTTGAAACCATTCTTCTGTTGGCTCATTCTTCAGATAAGGCCTGGCAGAGATATTGGCTGCTGAGCTGCTCCCTCATCCGCAACTAAAGCACCTGAAAATTATAGTTTCTCTCAGCTGTTTAACAAAGGGGTGCAGTGGAATTTGACTCTCCTGGCATTAGCTGGGAAAACTGTGGTTTTATAAACACAGTTATTGTGTGTGTGTGTGTGGGGGGGGGGTCACAGGTGTTCCAACAGAAGAGTTCATAAACTGCTCTAAGATGATATGGCATGAAAAAAAATACCTTAATCCTGTTCTTATACATTTCAATCTAAACATAAATTACATGCAACTTTATTTAGGTGTTTGTTTTCTTTTTACTATTATTTTTAGTATTGTGTTAAAAACAAAAACAAAAAAACAGGCAGGGAAAGAAAGGGAGCCTACCTAAATTCACAAAGCTCATGACCATGTCAGCGTCATTCAAGAAGTTGTTGTCTTGCAGACTGGCAATCGGTGGCCCCTGGGTCGTGAAAATGGGTTTGTAAGGGTAAGAGTATCTGGTCTCGTCCCCATCCGTGGACATGGCGTTGTACAGGTCCAGCATGAACATCGGGGCGGCGTTGTGCTTCCCGTAGAGGTGAGGTCGCGGCCGGTGCGGCAGCCCCAGAATCGATAGGATCTCTCTCTGCATCTCTTTGCGCTCCTGGCTCTTCAGCCGTCTGTGGATAAAACTTGAGTGGAACTCGTTGTCCAGAGTGAAGTTAGTGAAGGTTGGATCCGCCAGGACGCAGTAGCTCCAGACCAAGAGCAAAACGGGCGCACGCCTGTCTAGCATGTATGCCATGACGCTGTCCCGTGCGTAATTGTGCGAATTTAGGGTGGCCGTGACTCTGGAAAATAGATGTACAAACTCTAAAAAGCGAGACAGCCCTATTATCAATATCCCAAAAATCACTTGCAGGCCCTCATGTCGAGGAGAATCCCTTGTGAGTGATGCATCAACTCAACGCAAAAGTCATCTAATTGTTCGGCTTTTCGTGGGTGGATTGAAGTAGCGTGCGCCTCGGGTCACAAGTCGCCAAGTTGCGGTGCAGCGCGCAACTGCGGAGCGCAGGCATCGAGCGCACGCATTTCACCGAACAAGTTGTGAGGAGGCGCTGATCGCTGGGAGGAGTGGAGGAGGGAGGGAGAGAGAGGATCGCAAATCCTCTGACTTTCTGAAGAAGGGAGAGCGAGTTTTGCGTTGTTGCCAGTTCGGAAGACGGCCCCGGGCAACACGTGCAAAACACAGACATTTAATAGATGGGATCTGTGTTGCGATGCTTGAAGAGGAATTATGACATTCCTGGGTTTTACTGATCATGGAAATGGAAAACTGACTGTTAGGGCTTTTTTTTACTGCATGATGGGAGCACTCACATCACTGAAAAGAGTGATTGTTAGCGTTTTGTGTGGGAGCCGTCGCAACATGCAAGTTTCTGCACAGCCTAATCTGCAGGTGCACTGCCTGAATGTGAGGGGTCATGTGGGTCTGAGTCCAGGCGTCACAGTCTGTTGTCCTTTGATGTTAAAAAAGACTCAGCCGGGGCCACAGCTCCAAGGCATAAGCGAACTTTGCGGCCACTCCAGGGCCTCAAACGAACTCACAAGGAAGAGACTAGATGTACAGATAAACCTTTAATTTATGTCCAACTTGTTTATTAAATACTGTGAAATGACTGACGACATTGTAAGGTACTCGGTTTGAAAGCTGAGGGGCTTGAGATGCTTGTTTGCATCTAGAAGTTGGATTTTCCCTGTTTTTATTGGATTTTCCTGATTCTAATTAGCCAGGAAAAATTAAATAAAGGTCAATCTCAACCAAGCCTCTGGTAGGGTTGTTGTTTCTCTAAGACTGAAGATATCAGACTCATTAAACTCAAGGTATGGAAACGGTTAAGGAAACCAAAAAAATCAATATGTTTACTGAACTGATACAAATGGACCAAGAGAAACTAATCTAAACTATCTAAAACTCAAACTTTACCATAGTTTGACTATGAAATACAAAATCCTTACCTTTCCGCAAAGTTCGGCACGTCTTCCCCTCCACACTTAGGGCTCTCTTACTTAGTTATACTTAATCTTGGTTTAAAACGAACATACTAAGGAGATTTCAATTTGTTTATACCACATTCACGTAGAGATGTGTTTTTCAAGTGGAAATGGGCCTCCACATGAAATTCTGTTAAGGGCTGCACACAGGGGTGTATTAGCCTCTGAAACGGCATGTCTCCATCCACCATTGCTGCAGCAGGACATTTGTGACAAAACAGCAATGGTGCACAGGCAGTAAAGGAGGGTTAAAGATGTTTCACAGCTGTTTCGCTTCTCCATCTGCCCCCTGGCACCAGAACCTCTTAACACCAAACGTTAGCGAAAAGCTCATGACCTTCCTGTGAGCTCCATGGCAAGTAGAAGGATTTTGAATAACCGCAGATGTAGTCCTTTATAAAGCAGTGACTGCACAAAAAAAAAAAAATGTGTTTTATGGCTTCCACCTGTCAGGGGATGTTTATGACTTTAAACCTACACTTCAATTATACAGTAAGAGAAACTTTGCAACATCTTAAAATATTCAAACAGATGAAAGGAAGAATTACAGCCAAAGTTTACTAAAAGCTATGCCTTAGCCAGCTCTGCAGAGTTTATTCCTTGTTTAAGCACTTTTTGCTAATGTAAGTTTTTCAGGGTATGTCTCCAGCTTTGTAATTTCAGACACTGATTTTTTTTTCTTTTGTCAGATAACGAGCATACCTTTTAAATCTGTGGACTACAGACTAAGAATACCTTAGAAAACCTATAATTAAATTTTTTGTTTGTTTATTTATCTAATCAGAAATTGAGCTTTTTCTGCTGTGGGTTCAATTACTTTTGAAAATTAGACAGGAATCTTCATGCTCAGGTTTGGAGCCTATTTTAAAAACACTTTTTTTTTAGTGGCATTAGTTTCAGTGTCAGTTGACATCCTCTTAACATTTTCTCTGTTATATTTTATTTGAGTTTTTAATTATTAGTTGTATGTGTTGGAATGTATTTCTTTTACACATCTTCTCTTAAATGTACTGTTTTAAATGTGCTTAAGAAATACACTAGAGGTAGAAAATAACCACAAATTATACCTATGACTTTAATAAGATAGTTCTCACACTTAAAAAATGCTTTGATTTCATTGTAGTTTTTTTTGTTTTGTTTATGGTGGTTGTTCTGCTTAAAGAAGAACAATTTCAAGTCTTAGGAAACCTTTAACAGATACTCTTCCAGGCATTGCAACATATTTATCCCCCTCCCGCTTCCTAACAACTCTGAAAAGCTGTACTGGCAGCATCATAGTCAAAGACAGACAGCCACACTGAAAAAGGCATTCAAGCTCGTGTTTCTAAATTAAAATAAAAATGGAAAACATAGGAGTTGCTATACAGTGTAGCTCACCTTCCTGCTCTTTATAAAGTCATTCTTGACTCTGCTTTTTCCAGTAACATTGTTTAAAACACCTCACATCCTGCGACTGCTTCTTATGCACCAGATACTCTGTTTTATTTTAACAGGTCTCTCAATAGACTTGTAAACACTTTGCTATCCAGTGCTCAGACAGAGCCGGTTAATTGCTGCAGGGGTTTACAATACAACGGCTTCATACTGGGAAGTTGAAAAGAATACAAATATAAATGTTCCACTCTTCATCACTTTCTTTCAATTTCCTCGCTCTGTGCGACTCTTATTCTGTTATGTCCGCTGCTGTTGGGTCGGTGATGTTAAATCCACTCCAATAGCTCCTTATTTTGTGCCCAGCAAGGGGCAGACAATCCTAGACAACTAAAAAGGAACAGACCCCCTTTTGTTTAGTCCTTCGTGAGCCTGGTGACAGTCCCTGTAAACAGTGGGCACAAGCTGAGGCCAACCAGGGTGAGCTGCACTGAGGGGCCTTTGACGAGGGGAATTAAAGCAGAAGGGCAGAACAAACCGTGTTTGAAGGTCATGTCGCCCGAGACATATAGGATAAAGCTGTTGGAAGAATGACTATGATGATTCTTGAGTAAGTCACACTAAATGAAGAAACAAAGTTTAAAGGGGATACACAGTGATGTCAGACGCAGCATCTTAATGCAATTAAATACATTTGTAAAATGAAATGAGCCAAAAACATCAGCTAAACAAATCTGAGCAGACCATATCAGGACAAATTGTGAAGCATTTAAAAAACTGCTAGATGTTGTTTTTTCCCACATAAATGCAGGTTTCATGTTGCTGAAAAAGATATTAGGCTATGATTAACCTATCATTATTGTTATTATTATAATGAACCTATTATTAGGTCATAATTTTGGACCCAGTTTGTTGTGTAATACAAGAGACTTTAAAATGTACAATTTTAAGCTCTGGATTGCTTTGATCAGACTTCAATTAACCTCTTCCCCGGGGTAAAAATAAGAGCATTTAATGTCCAAATGTTTTTTTTAATCACTTTAAATACAGTTAAAACAACCTATAAAAATCTCTTGGACATTTTATATGTGTTTTTTCAGTCATTTCTATAGTTTATTGTATATGAATGTTTTATTGAGTTATTTACTCTCAGCTCACCTTCAATTGTATTAGCTTGCCTTCTTGATCTTCTTTTGTAAATGTTCTATCTGACCTCCTGTCAGCCTTGCTCATTTGATTTGATTCATTATATCCCAGAGGTGCTACACATCAGTTAGCGACACACCTCGGCCTCATGCCGTTTGTGTCTTGTCGTGCCTCATCCATCTTTTGTCATTTATTTATGTCCTTTGTATTCAGTTTTCATTTGTTTACTTACTTCGATAACAAAGTTTGTTTTCTCTTTGTTGATGCTGATGCTAAGGTCTTCCACCAAACCATGACATGACATGAACAAGTATGTTCAATTAAAATACCATTAGAGCCCTTTAACTACTTAAAAAAAATAACAGAATCTGTTTAAGATTACCTCTTTTAACAAGGAACATGTCATACAGACAATACAGACATGTGACTTTTAATACAGTATAAAATCTTGAGTTTTAATGATGTTTTTTTGATTTGTATAGGAATAAAAATCTTACTGGCATTACTTGTCTTTGACTGGCACACATTACTAACCTCCTAGATGCAAATTCTCCCTGTTTTGTTTCTCCCCCCAGTGTCTAAAAGTATGCATTTTAAGTTTCCTGGCTGGTCTGTCTTTTTGTGGGTGTACCCCAATTCTGGGGAACTGACCGTCTGAAGATGAATCCTACGTTTTAACTCAAGATTCTTTGGTAATGTTTAGACAAACCTACTGTTCTGAATCAGAATTTATAACCCAATTATTAATGTGTAAAATTAGCGCAGACAAAACAAAATGTAACAGTTTTCAACACTTGCAGGTTTTTTTTTCTTCCAGTTTTAAGACTGTAGAAGGCATTTGAAGCCAAAAAAGAGTTATACCTATAGAATGTATGACATATTCTTTATCTAATGTAACCTGCTTGTACTTGTTCAGCCAGGTTTTTTTTTTATCTAACCCCAAATCATCAGCTACACTTTACATTTTTTCCCGTCATCAACAACTCTCTGCACTCAAACAGGTTGAAGCAGGATACAAGCCTCTAAAGTAGACCACACAGAAATATAGTAAAACATTACTGGACGCTCTTTAACACCAGTGTAACATTGTCATGTGTTCATCACATTGTTCTTTTTTCTCTCGTTTTATTTTATTATTTTTTTGTCAAACACCATATGGTTGCAAGAGTCGGTGCTCTTCCTGTTTGCTTGGTTAACTTTGTTTGAGAGCTCAAAGTATGTGGTCAGAGGTCATATTAATATTTATTTCATGTGTTGCCTCAGAGAGCAGCAGGCAGTCGTCCTTTGAAGATCTGTGGATGCGTAGAGACGCGTGTGGTTTGGGGAAATTGATCTGCAGAGTAAATTTTTGTTTTAAAAGGAAATTTTTAAAGCTTGAAATGTGAGAACAAGTGCAAGAATATTTTCTGGTGAAGGCACATGTTCTTTTTTTCTTCTACACCCATCCAAGCCTTTCTTGTCCTCCTGGTTTTTAGCCTAACCCGATGTGTTCAGTGCACAAGCTGAAGGCCTGTTAAAACAGTCTAACCAGGTGGAGCTGGGCTTTTGCAAATGTTCCCCTTCTGGTGTCTTGCACATCCAGGGGCCTCATGAACATATGAGACACAGCTGTGAGACAGGCTCATAGAAGAGGAAAAAGAGTGGGTGGGTTAATAACAGCTTTGAAATAGTGCATATTATGAAGTACATTTTAGATTTAGGCATGATTACATTTAGAATTTGAAGCATTACATTACATATTTTAAAATGTGTGGATATATTTTTGTATCATAGTCTGTGGACTGTATTGACGACAATTTCTGAAGCGAAATGAAAAAAATTTTAATGCTTTTTGTTGCGAAAAAAAGTAAAGCTGCTGATATATAATTTTACATAACCGATTTGAAAAGCATTTAATAGGTCTGAATATTGAGGTTGTGTTGATTTGTCACGGGTACATATTTTTTATATTTTATTCCTGTTACGGAATTTAATGCCTTATTTTAAAATTAGAAATAAACTGTGACTAGACCCTGTTTTTCTGAACAGCTGAACTCGATTGTCACATACAAGGCAGACCATTATCAAAGCACTAGGCTGGGGAAATCACTTAATAAAGCTTTTCTTTCAACATGATGTGGGCTTTAAAATCCCTCAAAACAACATGTCCACCAATCTTTAAAAAAATGCTTACAAAACTATTTCTAACACACTGCAACTCTTGGGAGGGCCATTATCCACAACAGGATACATCAAAAAAATAAATTAAAAAAATCCCAGGAGTGGCCAACCTGGCAGAATTGCTCCAAAGGTTTATTCTCAAAGTACCGAAGAAGACTTAAACAAAACCCTGAAAAACATCTAAAGCCCTGTAGTCTTAACTGGCTTCAGTTAATGTCAAAGTTCCTGATTTAAAACTTAAAAAGTAATTAGACAGAATTTCATGAAAGAGAATATCTACTCATCAGTTTGTGGGCTTAACTTTAAGCACACATTTTTTGAAGGAACGTTTTTTCGAAAGGACAGAAAGTGAGACCTCACTATGGCTGAGAAAGGCGAAATTATAGTATAAGAGTGACGTTGTTAAAGTCTGGACGTACTCGTTTCAAATACTTTGGCATGAAATCATACACGATATACATACTCAAAATCCCTCACTTTAAGTTTCTGAGAAGAAGAATGAGTGTCTTCACAGCCATGTAAAATAATGATAATTACTCACAATGATATCAGGATCATAGAATAGCTTTTCACTATTAAAGCGTAAAATCATCATTTATAGACTGTATTACATTTGTTTTTCAATTGCATTTATTAAAATTTGTAAATGCACCTAAAAACCAAAAAACAGATTAAAGGTATAATTGGGCAAATACATTTTCAAAGAATTGCATCCTGAAGCATAAAATGAAATGTGACAGGAGCTGACAACTGCTACCCCACTCTAGTCTTTACACTAGAAATATTTTATTAGTTTTGAATTGCAGTAACAAATGGGTTTCATCGCATGTCAAAATGAACTGTCAGGATTTCCTAGTAAGAAATACAATATTACGGTATTTGAAATGCTGCACCTTCCAGGACTCTTTGCCATCACTCACTACCTACTTTCGCCTGTATGAGCTATGTCCTGTCAACCCTATGTTTGTCTGCAACTGGATATGGCACTTGGGAACACCGGAGTTGCTTGGATCTGATATATAGCCCTCAGCAGTCCAGCCAGACCCATCCGTTATAGCTGCTGGTGCTGACAGTCAGAGATACCATTTTAGTTAAGCTTTCCCTTAATGCCGGGCTTAGTTGAGCTTATTCTATTGCAGTATGTTATCATTCAGGCCCGCTGTCACTTGTGTCATCAGGTCCGACGGTGAGCCAGACTGCTAACCCGGCCATATCCTTATCAGCATCCATTACTGAGGTTAGTGGGCCTGATAAAAATCCAACCAGTTTAAGGCTGCACTCAACTCTGGTTCCATTAAGATTCCTCTCTGTGTAGCGAGAGGCATTCCCCCCTTGACTCTTGCTCTCATCACTCCATAGGGCCATGTTGATCTGTCAGTCGGAACGGACACTGGGTGAACAGTTAGGTCCTCGTTTGGGGATATCGCTGAACAGAGAAAGATGGTATACCCAAAGTCACTAAAACTGATGAGAACCAGACAAATTTGAGACCCAGAGGTATACCGTGTGTGTGTGTGTGTGTGTGTGTGTGTGTGGGTGTGTGTGTGTGTTTGAGGTTGGCGGGGGGGGGGGGGCAATGGAGCTGGAGGTGGATGTGCTGAACTATGTGGATTGTGAAAAGAGGGCAGCTCTGTTTTCTATTTGTGAGGATTAGGTTGACAGATCTGTATTTAGTTTCTATGGGCCTCTAGCTGCAGTTAATCCCCCTCACCTGCAAAGAGTGGCCCCCGCCCCTCCTTCCACCAAGCCCTTTTCTTTCCTCTGACCCTGAAGCCCCCTACTTCCCCCTGAGTTCACTCCTCTTGCCCAGCACAAACACTCATCCCGAGACATGCATATGACTCGTTGCACTCTGTCTCCTCGGGTTAGGGCCTCACACTCGACGCAAATCTCTCTCGGGCCAAAGGAACAGCGGGGGTCCCGAAGCTTTCTGGATAAGATGAAAAAGGACCCTGGCAACATGTTAAGATTGTTTTCAGCTCGAGTGAGGGGCTGCTCATCATCGCGAAAAGATAGCATTGACAAAGAAATTAAGAGCCACAATTACGGAAACAGCCTGACAAAGCAAGTTTAGGAAATACTCAGCGTCATGTTGCGGGTACGGTCCCCTTTTTTATTGGGTTCTTCGGTTCACACACACTCTGACCAGGCCTTCACACTGTGAAAGGAAGACAACAGTGCCACTGCAAACACACAAAGCATGCCTGCTAACAGCTCTAAAGAGCTGAGGACACAGGAGAACCCATTATTCAAAGGAGCACATTTTCAGAATTTACAAATTATGCAATAAAACGCAGAGAAGAAGGAAAAACAGATTTTATTGGGTTGTTGACAAGAGCAAACATACAAAATTTTAGCATGTCACATTTTGCTTGGGTTTTAAACAGCTGAAATTAGTCAGCCATACAGTAAACTTACCCCTTATCAAGAGGGAGATTATGACATCTCATTAAGTCATATAACACATGTTGGCATGCATTGTCAGTGCATTTTTTTATTCCTTAAAAATCTATTCCACATGTCCAAGATGAAACAATATTATTTTCTTTCTGGAGTCGTTCTGCAGCAAAACAAGCCCCCGCCCACGTCCATCTGAAATCACTACAGAAACACACACAAACAGGGGGATGCGCACTTTCAGCAGACACACCTTAGACAAGTAGCAACAGGGTCTGACAGAACATCTCATTACTGAGGCCCACAGAGGGTGCTAATGGGAATTCTTTTCTAAACACTAGCCAAAATTGGGTTTATACCCTAAACCAGGGGTGCCCACACCTTTTGAACTTGCAAGCTACTTAAACATAAATATTCCTAAGGGATCTACCACTGCTCCTTAACCAAAAAAAAAAAAAAGCACGTCTATTTATTTTAGATTATTTAAATATTTTTTATTTTTGTCATTTATTTTGTCCTTTCAGGATGAAGTATATATTTTAATTAAATTTAACCCATAACACATATGAGTTTGTCTTGTATAACTGCATTAACCCACTGTGGAATGTGTGTACCTACATTTAGTATATATAGGGTTTGGTGCTACCCCGGCCTCTTGCTCCATCTGCTAAGAGAGACTTGGCAACTCGCTACACGACACCGTAGTTTGCTAAGGCGCCTAACGCAAAGCTAATGTAGAGTTAGCGTGTTTTTGTGTGCTTAAATGCGCATCAGCTTGTATGTGAATCAAAAGACAGACTGCAGGATGGATGAAGGCATCAACTTCCTTTAATGCGTGCGATCAACCTGCACTCCTCTCGCGATCACCTGATTCACCTTCCATGGTGGGAAACACTAACAGGAAACTCCATGACAACCATTTATTGTACAAATTTGTGTTTCCAATTATCACATTAATTTCACTTCAGGAGGGCAGAAAGACTCCTGGAGATGCTCTTCACTAAAGGTCATTAGGATCTGGAGTGAAATTTAAAGCGTCTTAAAATCTCTGAAGTAGTTTTCTCTTTGTTATGCCAAAAAAATAAAAAACTGTCTGTTTCCACTTAGTAATTTGACTTCAGGAGGACAGAACAACATCTGGATATGTTTCTTACCAAAGGTCATTGAGATTTGATGCAGAGTTTTAAAAAAACCCAAGTAAAAGAAGCTAATATGCAGTAAATTTTACTCATATTTAACTTTGGCTTTTTAAGCTTGCTGCATTGACAGATTTATTGTACCTCTGACTAATCTTGCACATCCTCCACTTGACACTAAACACGTGTAATCTGATGGTGTGTGGGATTTCAGAATAACCATATGACAAAACCAGCATCCTGTGCAGGCAAATCAAAACATTGTGTCGACCTCAACTAGATTATTTTGAATAATGTTTAGGTTTTGATTCATTTGTAAGTCGGTGTATGAAAGGAAGTTTGGTCAGTTTGCAACTTTTTGCAGAATCAACAGATAAACAAACAGGGGAAATATAATTGCTTCGTATGTGTCAAAATGTTTAATGCATAATCGCTCTTTTTTAAAATTTATTTATTTTTAATTCTACCTTACAAAAAAATGCACATTCAAGCTTATATAAATGCACTACCTTTAAATATAAAATGTTTAAAAAATACGACGTATTTCATTAATATTGTTTATGATGCTAACATTTATGGGGCGCCAGGCATTCAGTGTTAGCAGCATTTAACTGCGACTTTTGGAACAAGCTAACGCTAAAGCTAAAACCATCTGATAGCTGTTCGCTGCTGTTTGCGTTGATCAAAAGCTTCAGAACCAGTTCTATTACAGCACACATGTTTTCTGAGATTGAAAAGCTTCGTGTTCAGCTGTTGAACAACGTCGACATCATGGCCGAGAGCCAACGAGCGACCGGGGAAATCCGACGGTAAATTTAGGGTAAAAGGTGTTAGCATATTTTTTTTCTCTTTTTTTTTTTTTAGCAGCAAACTGTAGCTTATTGAATGAAGAAGAAGAGTATCTGTGGTTGTTAATACGACATGTGGTGTTTATAGTCTTTAATTGTGAATATTTGAAGTTAGCTAATTTTCTGCTAAGCTAGCAAATACTCAGGGAGTCTATTTTGGTCACATCAAGGGATACTTCAAAAGTTATATCTAACTTAACCTGACGTGATATTTAGCGACTCGTATCAAAAATTATTAACAATAATAATACAAAAATAACTGTTTACAATACAATAGGTCTCTAATCATTGATGCTTAACTAGGTCTATCTTTAAATCCATATTATATGACAAGCTATATTTGTCAAAAAGGAAGAAAAAAAACAATGACTATTTTATCTAATAAGATACAATAGTCTTCAAAAGAACATTATTATTTATACACTATGGGCTGTAATAGACAAGGATACTACATTATTGTTATTTCAAGATAAACAAATCTCATGTATTTATAAAAATATGTAAATATTTGACTACAAAACAAAAAAACCATATAATATGGGCCAAAGAATTATTCGTTTTTCAGTGTACTTTCTTAAGAGAATAAGGACGTCAGTGATTCTCATTTCTTTTTAGGTACAGCTATTATCTAAAACAAGTCCAGACAGACGCATTCGATTTTTTGCATTGCATTGTTTTGCATGAGCCAGACATTCAACCACCTAACAACCAGGATCAATTCTGGGTGTCAGATCTATTAAGATAAACGTTTATTTTACCGGAGGCAAAGTTTGTTTTACTGCCAGCAACAAACAAACCAACAAACATTGCATTTACAATAAAAATAATTGCAATAATAACCCAATTAAAGATGCACACAACACAATCACATACTACCTATCTATTTGGACTAATGTTCTAAAACCATTAGTTTTGTTGCATGTTATCAACTTGTATTTGCAAGAAGAAGACAGCGGCCTGTAACGGCGGTACATAGGATACCTTTAGACTTATTCCTATAATTGGATTGTAAATTCTCACTATCTGTGCTTGATTGTCAGGGTGAGTGGCTCAAACCAACGCTAAATAAAATGGTAAAACTGACTTAATGAAAAAGGACTACATTCATGCATTAGCCTCAAAAGTCAAGCAGTTGTCTATAACTAGAGAAGTATTTGTAATGTACAACCCATAGATTAGGGGGATGGTGGAGGCTTCTTTCTAAATTCAATCTAAAAGATTTCTCTGGCTTTAAGGACATTAATATCCACAAATGAGCCCTCCCACTAGCTACTGAAATCCTTTCCTACAAAGCCATGATCGCAGCAGTGGTCATAGAGTAGAGACACAATGACAATCATCAGGAAAATGTGTCATACTGTATATCTGTTCATATCCTTTGAGTACTTGTAAGATCATCTTTAAGAAGTCTTCTCATAAACTCTTGTAATTGCTTTGTAATTATGCTTAGCAAGTATTTGTTTTATCAGAAAATATATGCCAATGGCTTTATTGCCATGTAGTTTTTTGAAAAAAATATACTTTAGTTTAATTTAAAAAAAATGAAGTGTAATAATGAAGCCATAAAATGCTGAAAATATGTTTTTCAAAGAATGCGAACAGTTTGAAACTGCAGGTATGTCAATGTAAAATGAAAAGGTAGGTAAGTTTAGATATGATGTATGAACATAAAAAAACAACTATTATACAGTATAGAAAATGTGGATAATGCTGCATAACTTTTTTCTTAGCTGTTTGGATTGTTTTTCTGTTTGATCCAGGGATGAAATTTTAAACCGCATTGAAGGTGTAATCCTGGGAATAGTGACCAGTCTGTCCAGAGGTGAAGGTCCTGTCGTGTTGCTGGCCAACAGATCCAGTTGGGCCAATGTTAGGTAAACTTTTCTTAATTAAAACCTGTTATTTTTTTGTCACCTTGTAGTTTTGGTGAGTTTTCCCTTTTTATTAATTATTTTAAAACAGCGTTAGCTTCTTAAGATTGATGGATGGTACAACTTTATATTTCTAAAGTGTTTCTGATTTTCAATACTATAAATAGTTAAAAGTAGCTATCCTTTAGCCTGCTGAATAGTTTCGTGCAGCAACATGTGTGGGAGGGGAACGGTAGTTTTGGGTAAGTAATGGGCTGTATAGATTTACGTCACTGTATATCGTGACAACAATTAAAAAAAACAATATCCGCTTTGAACAAATATACCGATTTTAAATTCATACCTATTTAAAATAGGCTTCTGTAGGACATCAATTGTAAAAAGAAGTTTGATTCATTTCACTAAACTGCAAAATAACTGCATATCATCATTTTCTACTGTGTCCCAAAGGTAGAAATATCCATTTAGCAGGTTATTTTGGAGCATCAATGTGACGCAAAACCAGAATTGTTATAATGTCAAAAACTGTGTAGCGATACATGTTCTGGTAAGTGGTAACCTTTACTATTAAACCAGTGTTTTCTGCCTGTTTGGCACAAAATATAACACTTTACTGTCCATTCCCCTAGAATAAGTTGTCTAAATTTTCTTTTACTTTCTAGAAAGATGAATACACACCATGCATTATATACTACAAATAACCACATTATAACTGTAATAATTTTTTTAGTGCTAGTTTTACTGCATTAGGAATAATTGTTGATTTTCTTTTTGGAATATTTAAAAATATATATGTTTAGCATTTTGATTATACAGTTTTGAGTCTGTACTGTAATGGTATAAAACTGTTTTATAAACTTTGTGGGTTATTTTACCCTAAGAATCTTATTTAGGCCAGGCTATGACTGCTTAAAGGTTTCTGCCCTTTTTGTATTCCCATAATTATTCACCCTGCGGAAGGTGAGCTCCAACCAGTTCGATGCTTCTTCACAGTCCCACCCTAAGGCACTTGACCTTTCAAAGATAATCAGCAACTGCATAAAAATACACACACAAAGCTTTAAATATTAAAATGAGGCGTTTCCTAATGATTGCATTTTGCTTCATCTATTAAGAGGAACTAGGTGGTCTGGTCGGACTGGATTTACAGAATGTCTGCCCTCTGTGGAATGAAGACTCAATGATTGAAGCTTCAATAGCTTTCTGTGATTTCACTGTGTTGCGGAAGGCTTGACCCTTTTACACACAAAGGAATGAAAAGACTTCTTTGAAACAACTTGTCACTTAACCTTTAAATTTTAAAAGATGAGTCAGGAGGATGAGGAGAAGTAGAATCTTAAGGTTCTTTAGTGCCACCTTTAACTTTAAAGTTGTAACAACAAATATAAGGCATTTAGTGTGATTAGACATTAATGAGTTGTTTTTGTTTTGTTATTTCCAAAGTTTTGATGAAGCTGTCGGGCTTCAGATGATTTCAGAGCATTCTGTCACCTCCATCAGGAGTGACTGTCCTTCCTCTGCTTCTAAATTTGGTGAGAAAATACCCACACTTCTGACACATCAGCTTCAAATTTAACTCTCCCACTTGTTTTCGGTCTAAAGCTCTTTCCAGCAGCGTGGTTTTTCACGTGGCTTTAATTTCTGTTCATCATAAGCATATGAATAAACGGCACAGACGGCAGTAAAAGTCAGACTTAGTTTTAGGTGACAAATTGGCAGAGACAGAACATGTTGAAAGAGGCTTTTAAGGATCAGTTCACATGGAAAAGAGCAGATTATTTTCTAGGTCTCTTTTTCTCCTCCTGTCTTGTAAAACCAGGATAGAATTGATGATTGTGTGTAAAATGTAAATAACAAAATGTTTCTTTCTTTGATCAAAAGGGCAAATTCTGAAGATTCTTTCTGTCATCTACAGACTAGTGCAGAGCAACTCTTATGCCACGAAAAGGTCATTTGTCATTGATGAGTTTCCTGAAAACCAAATATATGAGAGAAACATTCTTTATTAAAAGCCTTTTTTTTTTTAGAAAAGGCATCATCATGTCTGTAAAAACCTAGTCGTTTTCCTTTACAGAGACATATATTACAACAACACGCAGCTGTTTGGGTCACAGAGAACTGTGGATATTATAATAGATGACATCTCCTGCATGCTGAAGGTTCCTCGCAGATCGCTACATGTGGTTAGTGTGCATATTCATTTCATCTTGACACATGGTTTACATAATTCAGCGACTGCTCGGCAGAAAACACAAACCTCTTACATTAAAAGCTTGTAGCTGAATTCTTTTGGATATTAGCTAAAGAAAATCTCAACATATGAAATCTTTTAGATTAGTGCTATATTTCTTTTTTTTTTTTTTGCTCCGCTCCGTAGTTCAGGAAACACCTGTGGAGTAAATAATGGCTTTTACTGATCAAACAAAGACAGAATTGATGTGGAGTTCAAGAAGTCAGTGCTCAAAAAAGGCTTGTGTAACCATGTCACACTGTTTGTGTTTGTGTAACTTTTCTCTGTAGTTGGCCACGTCCAAGGGCTTAATTGCCGGTGATTTGTGTTATTTGGAGGAGGATGGAACAAGGGTTGACTGCCGCCACTCCAGCTCAGTGGTAAGTTTCGCCAAAAATTCAAAACGTTTTATACCTTCATAACTCTTCCTGGCTATTACGACAGATCTAATGCTTCAAAAATCTTTAATATTTAGTCCTTTTGCCGTGCTTCAACAGCAAAACCAGTATTGTTAGGATTGTATGTGATGGCACAACACAAAACAGATGTAGAATTGCTGAAAAATAATTAATTTCTTGAGTCAGCACTTTTTAGACCCACTTTTTATTCTTAAACACAACTTTAGGGTTCTATACTAGTATTGTACATTTTGAGACTTTTAGAGACATTTTCTTGGCAAGGATTCTCACTTAGTCTGGACTCTGACTGGATCTAATGCAGGATTTAGCTTTGATATAAATCGGGGGGACTCCAATCCTTTTCCTGAAAGTACTTTAATGCAGATTTTAAATGCATCCCTTATCCGACACCGCTCAATCAGTTTGGCAAAGACCTTATAACGAGCCATTCATTTGTTTCCGATCAGTTGGAGAATGGTTGTGGCTGTAACCTGCAGGGCTGTAGATCTCTGGGACTTGTGTTTGAGACCCTTGATCTTAATGACAGACAGAGCTGACGGGAGGTAAATCCCTGTCCCAGTTTTAAGATGTTCTCTTCCAGCCCTTCGTTTGTATCGCATCTTCCCATTAACTGAGACCAGCTTCCCTATGTATGCTTAATCAAAGCGTTTGACAGTATCAGACTGCAGCTACACTATTTTGCATGACATATTAGTGATGTTAAATGTTGGTTTACTGCCTTTCTACGCACTTTACATACAGTATTGGCCAGAAAGTTAAATATTCAAAGTTAATATTTTACATACTTACTGTTTTTTAAATGGCTTGTGACCAACAACTTTTTATGACATTCTTTTAAAGATGACTTTGTATTGTGGATGACCGATTTGTGGAGTTCATAACTACAAGATCCATCCATCTGTACAAATATGAACTTTGCTTTCAGAAGCAACATTGTATTTATAACTTATTACAGCATCTGAATTATGACTTTCTGTTATGCATTAAAAAAGATGATCAAAACAACTTTTTTATAACTTTTTTAAAAAGCTTAAGTTATCGTTTTGCGTTACAGTAAATTGTTCTTTCAATTGCAGTGCAGAACAGAGTGCAAACAGGATCATGATCTGGCATAACTTAAATAGCGATACTAGGTAGAATTGCATATTTGAACAGTTCATCTCTGAAAAATGCTTCTCTGTCAGCTTATTCATAGTCACAGTACTCTTATTAACTCCATGTATCAAACGTGAAAATTGTGCTCATTAAAAGTAGCGGTGATAGTTTACTTTGTGACAAATGTTTAATGTTTTTGCACATTTTATAGCGCTATTTTTATAAAGTAGGGTAATTAGTCAGCCTCTGTGTTGCTTTTTTATGCTTTGTTGCCACTTTTTCTAGCAACTCGCTGTCACCGGCTTGCCTTATGATCTTGTACTGTTGACAGAAACATTCTCAGTGTATGTCTCACATTCTATGCTAAAGTTGATGTACAGCTCCGTTACGTGTCAACTCCACATCAACTTTTTTTTTTTTTGTGAATTTAGCTGACTTAAAAGATTTTGCCATTTAAAATCCAGTATTTATAACCCTGCTTGTTGTTTTTTTCTCTCAGGCTGTTTCAGTTTCCTTAAACATAGATGGAATCAGAAGTATCCTTTAAAAACTAGCACATTCTTAAATAAACATCGGCTTCTTTTTTTTTAATAGTTAAAATGTCTTTAAGGCCTTAATTATTTTTCAGATATCGTGTCATCAGCTAAATTCATCATGATAGTAGAGAAGGATGCCACATTCCAGAGACTACTGGACGATGACTTCTGCAGAAAGCTCTCTCCTTGCATCCTAATCACTGTCTGTTGTTGTTTTTTTTCAAGGAAAAGACTTATTAACGCAACTTCAGTCTTGTTAATATGTAATACTGATTTCGTGTGGATCAGGGTAAAGGTGTGCCAGATGTGAACAGCCGCCTGATGTTGAGAAAACTCTGGGAAACCTTACACATTCCCATCTTCGCCCTGGTTGATGCTGACCCTCATGGTACAGATGATTTATCTAAATGCATATCAGTCAAACTCTCAAGAATGCTTTGCGTAGTTCTCCACATCTATCACGCGGGTCTCCTTTCAACTCCTGACGCACGCAGCTGGGTTACATGTTTTGCTAAGTCAGCACATATTACTATCTATACAGTAAACAGTTCTTTGCAAGAATATGCATACGCCCTTTTAACCTTTCGACCTTCTGTTTCAGCACAGAAACCCACTTACGTGTATTTTTACTGGGATTTATGAGACTCAAAAGTTTTGCATAATTATAGAATTTAACGAAAATGACACACTGTTTTATTTTTTTTGGGTAGTTTTTACTGTTAAAATTCTGAACAGCCCAGAATGCATTTGGATCCACTCTCTCTGAATCAATAGTTTGTGTAACCGTCTTGCAGTGTAAATTTACATGCAGGCTTTTGGGGGACTATAATTCCAGCTTTGCACATATAAAAAGTAAATGTTCTGTTTATTATTCTTAGCAAGCAACGTCAGCCTGGATATAGAGCGTTGGTAAACAGCCATTTCAAAGCTTAAAACAAAGTTGTATTTATATTTTGGGGGATTTTAATGGGTTCTCCGAAAGTAAACCATTAAATTGAAGTTCAGATGTTCAGTATGTTTTGGGTCTTTTTCAACTTTATTTAGCTTGGGCAGTTTCGGTTTCCTCAAACATTGGTGGAGGTAGAAGTATCTTTCAAAAGCCAGCTAAGTCTTAAGTAAGAATTTTTGATTGTTTTTATGGACAAAACGTCTTTAAAGCTTTGAGTTATTTTCAGATATTGAATCATCAGCCAACTTAATAATGATAGTAGAGAACGATGCCATATCCAAGATACTGCTGGATATTAACTTGTGCACAAACCTATGTCCATGCATGTTATTGACAGTTGGTATTTTTTTAAGCCATGGTCTCTTTATAGTAACTCGAGTCACCACTGAAGCTCGGGTTCTACGTTTGAGGTCTTCATCAAGCTAAACCTCTGCTCTAGTCTTAGGTCTCGTACATGTTCATATGTTTTCTGTAGAGAATTGTTATGTTGATCTTCCCTTCTTCAGGGACTTGTAGGTCCAGGCTGAGGCTAACGGCAGCAAATATCTCTGCAGGCACCATTCATCCTGAACATAAACCCTAAATTTTGATGTTCACGTCTGCACTGTAAAGCGAAAACCAGCTATGGACATGGTCCCTATGCTGTGTTTCTGATTAACACAAACAGCTTAAAGCTGGATCAGCTAAATTTATCATGATATTAGAGAAGGATGCCACATTCCAGACTGCTGGATTATTACTTGCAGAAGTTTTAAAGACATTTTGCCCTTGGTCACTCTAGATGCTTACAACATTGTTCTGGTTGCATGACCAGACACATATGTAATGTTTTACTTCTGTTAAAGATCTGATACACATCTCCAAAGATAATTCCCCTGGTATGTTGGTGTCTGTGTGTGCTAATGTTTTCAGGCATTGAGATCATGTGTATCTACAAGTATGGATCAGTGGTGAGTGCTTTGCTGTTTTTGTGCTCTACAATTCCCAGTTTAATGTCTGAAAAGTCTTTAAGTCTCGTAATATTTATTCTGCATGGAGGGAGCCTTTTAGGTAGTTCATAAACTACATCCTTGTTGGTTATGCTTGCGTTTACATCACTATTTTACTTGTGAATAGTTGTTGGACCTGAAAGCATTTTGAGGATTTGTGTATTATGTGTGGCTTTTCCACAGGCAATGTCATTTGAGGCCCGCAGTCTGACTGTCCCGAGCGTTATGTGGCTTGGCCTTCTCCCCTCTGACCTGCAGAGGTTTGGACTCACAATTTTGCTACTTCCTACTTCCTTCCCCTGTCTCCACTTGGAATGAAATTTAGAGGACATTTGGAATGTTTGTTTTGGTTTTAGTTGCTGGTGACGTCTATTTTTTTGTCCTTAGGCGACTACACACGAGTGTACGGCATTTTAAGTACATCACTTTCAACAAATTTAGAAAAACAGCTTTTTGTAGTTTGTGCATATTTCCTCCGTTTCTCTCACTCAGCTAATTTTGTTTTTTTATGTCCCTTAAAACTGAAAAACAACATTTGTCAGAAGAAACCGTTTTAAATTTCAGGTAATTTTTCTGATCAGCAATTTTAAATGTAAACTTACCTGCCTTAGGTTGCGGGTTCCTGAGGATGCCTTGATTCCTCTTACCAAGACAGATGAAAACAAGCTCAGCAGTCTGCTAAACAGGCCGTACCTAACCAGCCAACCAGACTGGTGCAAAGAGGTGAGTGAGAATAAAGTATAGGACAATAATAAAAATAAAACTTCAAATTTGATTTATTGGTAAAATATGAATACCCTTTATTGTCACTTTACACATTGTACAATGAGATTACACCTAATTTGAATGTTGGCTTATGTTTGCTGGATAAAAAAAATCAAACAGGAGTATTTAAATTGCTCGGCTCAACTAATATTGTAACCCGTTTGTCATGGCCACCGGCCTCCAGTTCATTACATTTCTTTGGGTTTTTGGGATGTTACTGTTCAGTTCAAATCCTTTAAAAGAGATTTAAGGAAATTATGATGACCACTCTGCCCTCTGGTATTTTGGTGGACTTCGTAGACTGGACGATCCAAGAAAGACCAGAGTTTTAGTTTACAAAGTGACAAAATTACCTTTTCCCCACAGGATTTTCCGATACCTTTATAAATCCATGTTTTCCTCCTCTTTAATGCATGTCTAAGCAGCACGTCTGAACTGCTTTTCTGGGAACCTTAAGGGCCTTTTCTATTTGCCATGTTGTCATCTTCTCTCAATTTCTTTTTCAAAAGAATGAGGAAGTTGTTCCCTAGAACCTTAATATTTCCTTATGTAACTCACCAAAGGAATGTTTGTGCGAAGATACAATTTTAACACGTTTGCACAAAGTTCCTCCTCGTGCCTTTTAAATTGTTTGCTCTCTTCTCGTAGATGGAGCTGATGCAGCAGAGTAGAGTTAAGGCAGAAATACAGTCCCTGTGCTCCATTGCTCCTGACTACCTCACCAACATCTATCTGCCAAATAAGCTTCAATACGGTGGATGGGTGTGAGCACAGCGGTCCTGCTTGAAGGAACAACCTGTGCGCTTCTGTAAACTGGTGTTCAAAAATGTTCTTTGAGATTTGTACAATCTGTTGTTATGTGCTGTAATAAAAGAACAAGTTTTCTATATTCAATCTATGAATACTCTGTATGTATCGCCTGATAATGTTTTAAGTTGTAGGCTGTGTGCATTCTCATAGTCAGCAGCAAAGGAGGAAATAAATGTATGTTCTGATTTTAAGGATGACCAGTTGCCATCCCTGACTCCAATTGTCCTTATACTAAGTTGAATCTTCCCACATTTTATCATATTTATTCAAAAATAGTGTTCAATAACATTTGTAATGTGCACTTTAAAAGATTCTGAAAAACATTCTTGGAGCAGAGAAAAAAACGTGGAAATATTATTTCAATGAAGTGTTCATTATCTTAAAAAATATTTAGACTATCTTTTATAAATTATATTGTTAAAGATGTTTACATGAGGCTTGAATTGTTTAAAATCGAAGAGCAAATTTTCCAAATTACAATAGCTCCACCTGCTGGTAGATTTAAAGCAAAAATGTGAGTTAAATGCGTCACAAAAAGCACGGATGTGCTTCCTTCCAATTGTACTAAGCAGCATTACACAGTTTGTGAACATTTGGGTAAGAAAACGCTGTCCAGAGACTACTGGAATGTTAAAGCTATACAGTCATGTTTATACACACACATACATTTATATATATGTGCATATATATATGTATAGCTCTCACGTGCCTTTTTACAGTATTTACTGAAGTTAAAAAATATTGTGGAGAAAGGTTAAATCTGTTCTTGTTTTAAATACATGCCGATGGATTTCCAATTTTACTTTTGACTACTAAATGATCTTGATAGAGGAGCATTATCGCCCCCTGGTGGCCATAGAGGTTAGAGAACCTTCACAACTGCTCAGATTCTCAGAGAGCTCATTAAAAGCAGTTTCTTCATCGGGAAAAATAAATGAAAATAATAATTCAGTGACACCAGAACGACTAGATGAGCCAACTAAAGAAGAAATACTGGAATGTTGTCAAAAGAGACTCATATACTATTTAGATCATCTTAAATCTTTATTATTAACAGGATTTACTTTACAATAATTATAACTTATGCTTATAAAATAATGGAGAACTGCTCCTAATTTAAAATATACATGTTTTTTGTCAGAAATTGATTAATAATGGTAAATCCCATTTGGGATGTTTATAGTTCTCTTTTTAAAACTACTTAATTTCTGGTTTATTCAAATGGTTTGTATTCACCTGCATGTTTTTGATGCAGCAACAGCGAGTTCTTTATATGTCAGTCGTAGCTCACATTAAACATAAATTTGTATAACATAGTGACACATAGTTTGTAAATTTCTATTAAGAAGCTAGTCAACATTCACAACGATGTCAATCATGTTTTACCAAAAACATTTGAAAATAGGGTTTAAAAAGATGACATCTTTTATAATATTGTGAAAACAACTATGATGTTTAATGTATAACTAATTCATATAAATGAAAATATAGTGGGGTTTTAGTTTTCTTTGAGTCTTTGTTCTTTATGTAAATCTTCTCTCTTTGCCACTCAAGACTCGTACAGACAAAGCGACCGAACTTGTCACAGTAACCTCTCACCTGGCTGAGAGGTCATGCTTTTATTCTCGTCTCGTCACCTCTGGCTAAATTTCCATCAACTTCTAGTCTTGTGATGGTTGGTTGGAAAATAATAACATGTAAGAGTGAGTTCTGATTGTACATAAACTAACTGGAACTCACAGAGTAATCTACACAGAGTGGCATACTTTTATATATATTTATATATATATATATATATATATATATATATATATATATATATATATATATATATATATATATATATATATATATATATATATATATATATATATAT
>JAVLVB010000779.1:3441395-3485767 GCA_032876305.1 Orestias chungarensis | reverse complement strand
AATGAACATTTTAGGAACATGCAGGCTCCATGTTGAGATCGAACATAAACTCACTTGCTGCTGTACTTTCAATGACTCAACTTTTATTTAGCCAGGGGAAACCAGCTAATTTCCCTCTGCATCTACAGAACCTTCTAAAGTATTTTTCTTATAACAACACCACACCTGAAGTGCAACATGAGGTGAAAGACAAATAAAAACATCACAAAACTTATCAGGCAAATTATCAGGCAGAACGAAAAGTATAGGTGTTTGTTTTTATTCTTTTTATTTTTTCACAAAGAATTTTGAGACATGAGATGAAAATTTGTCTTAACGTCGTTTACTCTGATAAGCTTCAAAATACCGAGTCTCAAATATTTCGAGAAATAGACTAAATAGCAGTTCACCTATACGTGTAGCTTATTCTTCATATAAAGCCCCCAGAGGTTTGTCATATAATATTAGGTTAGGCATAGGGCTGTGGAGAAGTTTACAGCAGATTTAGGGACAAAAATTATTTTATGCGGTGATGATCTCATGGAATAATGTTAAATCCTATATTTTGATTATGGTGCTACTAAATACCTACCCAAACATGTCTGCATTTAAACTGACAAGGAAAGCATTATTCAGAGAAGAAGCCAAATGACCCACTCAAACGAGGAGAAACACCGATCAACAGCCTGAGTACCACAATATGTCAACAGGACAACTATTACCTTTGCACTTTAAAGTTCTGGTCATAATTGGAAGAGTACCAAGGAGAAAAACAAACAAATTAAACAAATAAGAATTCTTATTTTTACCTCGTGCCATGCAGCAGACACAGTAAAAATGTAAAACTGCAGACTAGATAGAGCTAAAGACAGAGTAATGTAATTTTCCCTTCAAGATAATACATTTGTTTTGATTTGACTGATCTTACGAAGAAGGAAATCAGAGGCTACAACATTATTGACACCGGGGTGAAGGCTTCCCTTGCAGCAGTTAGTGACACCAAACATACTGCCATAGCAGAAATGGGATTGTTTAGAATAAAGCATATTTAAGAGTTATTCAGGTATAGTTTTTTCTCCACTTCAAATCACCACTATATATGAGAACTCTATGACATTAAATCGCTTCTTTACAAGTGTACCCCAAAGATTGTTGTCTTAGAGTCCACAGTGAGTTTAAAACACTTATTGAATAGTCAATATCTCATTTTAATGCAGGATTCAGATTGAATCCTTAAAAAAAACAACTGGTGGACAACAGTTAAGGCTTGGTATTGTCTCTGTAAATTTCCTATTTAAATTAGTTACACGGTGCAGGAGCAGGAGGAGGTGGGTTTGGCGCTGAAGCAGAACTCCTCATAAGAATTAAACTTTAAAACAATGGATAAGTCCCTCTTTAAAGCTCTCAGTCATAAAGTTCAGTAATGCCTTGATTGGTTAAATAAATGATAATCTATTAATATCTGTCCTATTTTGTTTGTTTTGATTAAATATTTTCTTATAGATGAATAGTTATGTATCTGGGGAAACTGCACTGGTAGTATGAAGTTCTTTGAATGTAAAATGTGAATTTCAGTAGTGACTGACCCAATTACTCTTACATAATATTAGTGATGGTAGTAACAGTGTTAAGAGTACACATAAAACAATACGCATATATCTGTACCTTTTAATTTCTGCTCTTAAACAATAACATGAGAGAAATTAGTAACACTTTGAACATAGTTAGAGTTAGTTCTGGTCTAGTCAGTTTTTGTCTAGTTAGTTCTGGTCTAGGGTCTCTCCACAAAGAGATACCAGATATTAACTGAAGATCCAGGTTTATTGCAAAGTCAGCCCGTTACCATTATCAAGATGGTTTAAAACAGTTCTGATTTAAAACTCTAAAATGTCTACTAATGTTCACATACCTATATCAATTAAATAGAAAATATTGCATAAATTCTAACTTTATAATTTCACATAATTATATAATTTTACTGGCAGTCGAAATAAAGGATTTTTTGTATGTTTGTTTTAAATGTTATGTAATTACATTTCAATAACATTTTTTAACTTGTTCATTACATATCCTAAATATGTTTTTGCCCATGGTTACTAATCAACGCCCTTCAGGCAATGCCATGTGCAAGGGGGCAATAACTGCAAGTTTATTAACTCGATGCAGTCATAAGTGGGGATACCTTGGTTAAACGGATACTTTTTATAATGGTTTTAGTCAAATCTCATTGTGTCTATATGGATTAGACTGTTCTGCTATGAAATTGGTAAATTTATTTGGATATTTCTATATAGTTTGCAATAAGCATTTGTTATAAATTTGGACAATGTTAATAAAATGAACTGAAATGAGCTAAGCCCAATTCATTTGAGGCTTCGTAACCTTTCACAAGAACAAGACCATAGAAAATCTTCATACGAATAATGCAATACAATCATTGTTTAACTTTATATTTATAGGTGGCTATGAACCACTTTATCTAATCTGATTTATTGCAGCTTTTTTTATTGCACGCTGCTAATGAGAGGGAAATTACATCTTGTATGTTTTATGAAATGGAGAGCAGAATTGGTTATATGTATAAATAAAGAACGGTTAGCTTGTGCAGTAAAATATCTAACATAAGATATACCAAATAGGCCTGTTTGTGTGTAAACCGCTTAAGGGCAAATATTTGGCTCATTCAAGAGTCTTAGTAGGTTGCATGTTAGGTGTCACCACGTGGAGGCGCAGCGGGCCTCCAGTTTGGGCAGATGTGTTGCTGTGACATCAGATGCCTTCTTCCTGAGCTGATGACTCATAACTAGTGCGGGAGATTTATTTATTTATTTTCATGAACCTCTAAGAGGGAATGAAGATATTGCATTTCCCATCCAGATAATTTAGGCGATAACTCTGGTGTTTTATAAAGAGCAGCAAGCATCTCACAATCTGTTTCATGGTCGCTGTCATGGTCAATCAGATATGGGTAATTAAAGATATTAACGATAAAAAATAGAGCGCCGTTATTTTCCTGCTGCTTTATTTAAAAATAATGCTATTCATCGTCTTGCTTGGGTGGAAATTGCCCTGACATTACTCCTGCATGCAGCGAAATATCATGAATGAAGCTAATGTTTGTCTGCCATCTGTTTCAGTTTTGAATTTATCCCACAGGACATCTGCACATGACCACTGTTTCCACATCGACCACACATGGATGACGGCCCTGAAAGCAGTACTTGACCTGAAAAAGTATTCAGTATGTTTTAATTCTCTGCGCTCTGGGAGAAAAAAAAAAAAAAATCATTGGAATTCAACTTTAAAGCTAAACTTGTTCTAAAAGTGTGAATGGAAGTAGAGCAAGCGAATTGCTTTTTTTTGTTTGTTTTTTTAACTGCGGGTTTTAATCATAAAGGTCGAGTTGTATTCCACGTACATTCAGATATGTTGACTTTGGCCTTTATTTGTACGTTTTGCACTCTACACAAGGTTGGAGGCAGGAGTGAATCCTTGTGCATCCCCTGACCTCGTTGTCACACTTCATTTGCCTCCATTCATATGAGCATGCTGGCTTCACGGCTTCTTATCATGGAAAGTTTAGTAGGGAGTTCAAGTGAAGAAGCAAATCATGTTGGTATGGGGAGAGTGGATGCATGTGTGTGTTCATCTATTAAAAAAAAACAACTATCATTTTGAAGAGGTTGCATGTGGAAGGCAGGTGCAGACAAGGTGGTGCAACGTAGCGAGACAATATTATGTTGGTTGCTGCGTAATCAGGTAATGTTTGAGAGGGCCTGTGTGTGAGTGTGTGTGAGTGAATGTGCAGGGTTTACGTAGCTCCATTCCTCAGTCTGTTAAATCTCATGTCATGCACATCTGTGACACCACCCCACCACCTCCCCTTCTGCCGACACCGCTCACGGGTGCACAAAGATCTGGCGCATGCAATCATCTCACCACCAGCCGTCCTCCTTTCTGTCCTGACCACATTTAATAAACCTTCATAATACATTGTGAGAAGCAGCAGTTTTAATGCTTTCTTAGTAATCACTGCTCAGGATTAAACCAAATTTTTACAGAAATTGTTATAAAATCACAGTCTGACATGTTATAAGAGCTTAAAATTTGCACTAATTCAAAAAGGCTGACAACTGGTGAATAGGTTTACTGATATTTTGTAATAATCACCTAATCTACACTAAATTTGAAAACAATTTTGCAAAACTTAATTGAAAAACAACATGGTCCTGAAAGTGATTTGAGGAGAGGGAACAAAGAAAAACAAAAAACACACACATCTTTGGTTCTAGGGACCGCTTATTTCCAAGTATGAAGAAGGCCTGATTGGCCGGTAAGGTTTAAGAAGACCGAAGAGATAAGGGTCAGTGGTGGACTTACTTGGAGATACCAAAGTAGGCTTTCCTGATTTGATCTGAAGTCGCTGGTTGTATCCGCTGTAGTCTTGATGGAAACCCTAAGTGTTCTGGAAGGAGGTCTTCAAAGAATCCCCAATGTTTTACAAAGGGAGAGTTTAATTTCTCCAACATAGTTTGACAACTAGACACTGAGTGAGAGCCCTTTGGAGATAAAAGATAGTTTTAAACTGAAGACTGAAAGTTTCCGCTTTTTTTTACTACACCAGATTGCAGGATATTAGCAAAGGTAGTTTTATTACTTTATAAACTATTACAAAATAGAGAAACAAACCTATTGTATAGACTTGGGGTTGGGTAATATAAGGACTAAAATAAAAGATACTGGCCATCCTAAGAGCTTAAAGAGGTACACAATTTTGACGTGTACAGAAATTACAATGACTTTAACTTATAAAAGTGTCCTTTAATAATAAAAGTGTCCTTTATTGTATGAAGAAGGACCAAAAACAACGTACGGGGCACAGCAAAGTGCCACGTACACATTTCACATGGACCAGGGGAATGCTGTTGTGATAGACATAAACTGTGAAAATAAATTATTATGTGAAGCAGTGCAGTCTCACCTCAGTGATAATTTTCATCCTCTGAAGTGTTAACCCATCCTGCAAATACTAAAAATAACTTTTTCTGGAAAAGTATCTTGGAGATCTTGAGAAAATGCTGATGTTCATTTATCAAGTAAGACCACTGATACCACATTACTAGAACTTTCTCAGCTTTTCATAAAACAAACAACTAATATGAGAAAGTCCCGATCTATTGGTACAGAATTGTGTTCTTAAAGGAACAGTGGACTTCTACATTCTAGTCTTTTTAAACACTTATAGTGCTCGTTGGCTTAATCCATTAGTAGCTTGACAGTAAGAAAAACAGAGAAAGATCAAAAAGATACAAATCTTGGGGTCTGAATTAAAGCTCATAATTTTGGGACAAACCTTCATGATTTGTTTGCTCTACCACTGTGATACGTATCATCTGAAACACTCAGCATCCGACAAGGCTCCCTTTAAATGTGATAACTGAAGTAAAAACAGATTATGTGCACCTGTAGCAATAGGACCTTTAGTATTTCACAGATAATATACTATTCAGCTGTTATAATGTTTGGTTTTATAAATCACATTATTATTTTTACTTAATAAACTTTTATACAGAGCATATCCATTATACTCTTGGAACCTGGAACTGCAAAAATGTTAACCTGAGTATATGGATACGTGTTCCACAGTATAGCGTAGATAGAGCACTGCATCTCAACAAATTCAACAAAGTTATTTTTATCATTGAAATGTGGATGATTACACAGTTTGTAGGTTATAAACATACTAAAAAGTCATAAGGCCTATGAAAATTGAGGGTTCCTTTTGCATGAATAACTGCATCAGGAAGCCTGGAGTGGAGGTGATCAACCTCATGCTCTGATGAGGGTTTAGGGAAGTCCAGGTTATAGTGACCTTCAGCTTTTCCTACATTAATGGATCTGTCGTCCCATCATTTTATTGATAATTCACACATTCCATGTGAGGTTTAGGTCAGGAGAGTTTGCCACTCAACCAAGCACAAGTAATAACATGGTCATTAAATCATGTTAGCATGAAGTTCCTCACAATTTCCTGGTAGATGAATCCACAGACTTTGAACTTCATGAATCAAAGTTAACAAGCATCAAAGAATGACAAGCCTTAATGGATCATCTCTACAAAAATTGGATTCTGTGCCAGATTATAGGACCTTGATTTCAAACTGAAATTCAAAATATACCTTAACCCTCTGGAGTCGAGGGTATAATTGGCCGTTTTTGACTACTTTTGATTTTATCTTTATATTTCACTTTTAAAATAATGTTTACCCTATATTGCTTGGTATCATTTTTTTTTCAGCACAACCCTCCCTTTGTGGTTTACAGTTATCTTTCCATTTTGACATACCGTATTAACGCAGTGGACCTAAAATTACACAAAAAACATAAAATCAGAGTAGAAAAAAAGTCTTATTTTTTACTGTGAAAACCACCAATATGTTTTAATGAAGCATCTTCACAACTTAGATTGCAAATATAAATTGTAAATTTCGAAAGCAACATACAATCTTTCACAGAACAAAGTAATTTATGACTTTTTTGGATAAAATGCAAGGATTACCTCAGGTGGTTTTTGTACAGCTATTTACAAAACAAAGTAATGTCTCACAAAAACGTTTAACAAACCAATTTTATAACTTAGGATTCAAATAGAAATTTTAAATTTCAAAACCTATCTACAATCTTATCACACAACAAAGTAATTTAACACTATCTACATAAAATGCAGGCAATGCCTCAGTGTGACACCAACAGAAGTAAGGAGCACTCTGAGGAGGATGAACCCTCGAAAAGCTGCTGGCCCGGACAACATCCCCGGACGGGTGGTGAGAGAGTGCTCACGGATGTCCTGGCGGACATTTTCAACGCCTCCCTCATCCAGCCAGCTGTCCCCACCTGCATGAAGACCGCCACCATCATCCCGGTCCCCAAGGGTCCCACAGTGACAGGTCTGAATGACTATCGGCTAGTAGCTCTCACACCGATAGTCACAAAGTGCCTCGAGAGACTGGTTCAGACTCGCATCAAAGCCCCCATCAATGTCACTGTGGATCCACATCAGTATGAATACAGGAAAAATCGATCCACAGAGGACGCCATTTCCTCCATGGTCCACACTACCCTCACCCACCTGGAGCAGAAGGACTCATATGTTTGTATGCTCCTTGTGGACTTCACCTCTGCCTTCAACACCATGATTCCTCAGACTCTGATAAATAAACTATCCTCACTCGGACTGAGCACTTCCCTCTGCAACTGGATCCTGGACTTCCTGACCAACATGCCGCAGTCTATGAGGATTCACAACATCTCCTCCCCCACCATCACCCTCAGCACTGGCTCCCCTCAGGGCTGTGTGTTGAGCCCCCTCCTGTTCACACTGCTCACATATGACTGCTCTCCTATCCATCCAGGTTGTCATATTGTGAAGTTTGCGGACGACACGGCAGTGGTTGGATGCATCACAAAAAGTGTTGAGTCCAGCTACAGGCAGGAGGTGAAACACCTGGAGGGCTGGTGCAGAGATAACAACCTCTGCATCAACATAAAGAAGACAAAGGAGATGATCGTGGACTTCAGAAGGGGTCAACATGCACACACACCCCCCCCTGCACATCGGTGGATCCGCTGTGGAAGTGGTCAGCAGCTACAGATACTTGGGTGTGCACCTAAGTAACAACCTCACCTGGAGCGGCAACACTTCCATTCTGGTCAGGAAGGCACACCAGCGGCTCTACTTCCTAAAGAGGCTCAGTCGAGCTGGACTCGGGAACTCAGTCCTCACCTCCTTCTACAGATGTGTGGTGGAGAGCGTACTGTGCTCCAGCATCAACGTGTGGCATGGAAGCTGCTCTGCTGCAGACAGGAAAGCTCTGCAGAGGGTGGTGAAGATCGCACAGAGGATTGTTGAAGTCAGCCTTCCCAGCACCACAGACATTTACACCTCCAGATGCAGGAAAAGGGCCACCTGCATCAGTAAGGATCCCACTCACCCAGCACACTCACTTTTTGTCCCACTCCCCTCAGGCAGGAGGCTGTGGAGCATCAAGTGCATAACAACCTGTTTGAGAAACAGCTTCATTCCTGAAGATGTGGGACTCTTGAACTCCACCTGAACAACCACTGCACAGACACTTTACATGGACAATACACACTGAACACCTTCAACTACTCGCACTGAGACACTTTACTCCTGTATTTTTCTGAATATTTTGCGTATTACATTCTATTTTATTTATTTTACTTCTTTTAACTTTATCTCATCTATTTTAATATTAGCTCTTGTGTGGAACTGGATCGTGAGATTACAATTTCGTTCCACCTCATGTACCATGTGTTGAAATGACCATAAAGTCTCCTTGAATCCTTGAGAGTTTATGCTTGGTTCTGCTGCCTGAGCCAGAGAAGTTCGCGTCCTGGTGGGCGTGCCCGGCCGTCACGGGGCATGCCCACCAGGAGAAGAGAGAGGAGCCTCCTCAGAGGGCCCCTGGGTTATGGGTTATCGCAGTAAGGTGCCCCGGGGCTATGGGGGACAGCAATCAGAGGGACCCTGGGGTGGCCCTGCTGTAGTGCCTCTTGTGAATACTCCCATGGTAGCCCTACCCTTTACCAACTAGGGGTTTAAGGAAGTAGGGGGGAATACTTTCAGAGGGCCCTACGGTTATAAAAGCCCCTGCTAAGGGTCGCAACCTCTGGCTTTGTGGGGGCCCTAGGGAGAGCCCTAACGGGAGAGCTTTCGGTTAAGAGAACCGTCTGATTACAAATGTTCTTAGGGCCTCTGATTTACCTAGGGTTTGGAATAAAAGTCCTTTCAGCGAGCCCTAAGGCCCAGGATATGCTAGCAAAAATTGACTCAAAGTACCCATGTTTCCGTAATGAAGAATTTGTAACTTGGTGGATTTGTCATTTCTGTAGTTTCGTAAGTGCTGTTTTTGCGTAAGTCTTATAATTAGCATATAAACTGTTAAATACTGAACTAGTTTTATGTTTAGACTTTGACTAGACCCCTTTAAAACGGCTGGTGTGTCTTGCAGCAAAACCCATGTGCTCTTGAGCATAAGGACACAAACCAATGCCAGAGCATGACTATTTGGGGTTGTCATGAGCTCTTGTCATAATTCTCTGAATTACAGCAATTAATCCAGGACCCAGACCATCGAAGTACCACCACCATCATGTTTGAAGGTCAGTATGAAATATTTTTACGCTATATATAACAGGGCACAAACCTTTCAAATAGTTTTTGGTCACATAACTTTACAGAATATTAACCTAAAATGTTGTCATGATCTTGTCTTTTGTTTGCGTATCTGACTTTACTTTGGTCTTGTGTTTGTTCATCACTGATTTCGCCTTGTAGTGTATCTCCCCCATGGATACGACTTTCATCCAGTTTCTTTTCTTGTTTATTCACGGATAACAATCACATCTAGGGCAAGTGAGGCCTGAGGCGCCTTTGACATTTTCCTGAGTTCTCTTAAAACCTCCTCAAGAAACTTAAGTAGCTGTGCCACTCCTGAGAATTTTCCCCACTGTTTTATGTTTCTCCTGTTTGTTGACACCGGCCATAGCTGTGATTGAACACAGTCCCAAAGACGTAAAAAAAATTGTCTCCACAATCCTTTTCGGGCTAATACACGACAAATACTTTGTTCATGTATATCCATTGAGTGATGTTGCTTTTTTTGTATTTTTAGATCAACTAGTCTACTTGGTATTGTCCAACTGGTTCTATTCTAGTTATTTCTTGGGTGCGGCCGGTAAAAGTCGACTTAGGTTTCCGAAAGGTTCTTCACAATTAATTGATTATAGGGCAATATTTTATAAAGACACATTGTGTTTTCTGATTGTATATATACATATTTATTTTTGGAAAGCATTATGTAATAACACTTGTAAGAGGTAAACATGTTTTCATAGCATTGTATCAGTTCCAAAAAAATAAAAAATAGGAAGATTTCATTCATTTACATGTATTAGGGTCCCTCTGTGGGGAATAAAACCAAATATACGCTTGGATAAAAAAAAAAAAATCTATTTGTTCTCAATGCAGAGATATTAAAAAATGATTTCATTCAGACATTCCAGAATGTGTGATGTTTCTGCTACGACTTTAAATTGCATGAACAAAACTCCTCCCCTAGACTCGCTCTCTTCTGTCATGTAAAAAAAAAAAAAAAAAAAAAAAAAAAAAAAAAAAAAAAAAAAAAAGTTAAGAGAGAGAAAAAAACTCATGCATCGGAATGAAAGACGACAGTGTGCTCGATGAACCCTGGCTCGGACTCGAGACCCTAAAGTTCAGTTTCTTCTTGAATGAAAACACACACATGTAAAAGAAAAGAAAAAGCGTGTAGAAACTCTCGGGGACAACTCATGGAAAGAGAGAGAGACAGAGAGGAGGAAAGAGGAGAAACCCCTTTTTGTGTTTTTTGCTGGAGCAGAAGCGCCATGGAATTACATTTATCGCTCCTTTTTCTTCTTCTATTGTTGTTTTTTTGAGGGGCGCACCACAATGACGGACTAAGCGGAGCCTCCGCGTGCCTCTGGGCGCGACATGTCGAGCGCGAGGCCGAGCAAGAGAGCGGAATGGCTGCGGCTGCAGCTGGAGAGCAGCGCCGCTCCGCCGCTGCTGCTGCTGGACTGCCGCTCTCACGAGCTGTACGAGTCGCGCCACATCGAGACCGCCATCAACCTGGCCATGACGGGGCTCATGCTGCGAAGATTCAAGAAGGGCGGCATCCCGATCCAGACCGTCATCGCCAGGCGCGAGGACAAGGAGAGGTTCGCGAGGCGCTGCCAGACGGATGCGGTGGTTCTGTACGACGAGAGCTCCGCGGACTGGCAGGACTGTCCGTCCACCGTCCTCTTCCTGCTGCTCAACAAGCTGCGAGAGGAAGGCTGTAGAGCCTACTTTCTAGAAGGTAACGAGATAAAAACAACAACAAATAAACAAAAATGTCATCGTTATCTTGGTAATTACAAGTGTTTCGGGATCTGGTTCGCCACTGTAAACAAAAACCGGCAAGAATCCATGACTTTTTTTGTTGTTATATTTTGTTTTGCTGTTGTTTGTGTTTGTCTCAGGGATTGTTTTGTTGTCAACGCTGAGCCCCGGAGCTCATCTTCGTGTCGTGTTGTGCCGCTTTCAAAAACCCCCTCAAAAACTTTGTGTCGCTGCTGAGATTCTCAATTAAAATTCCAAAATGGCTGCGACTTGTTTTGCTCCGACAGGAACAGACATGCGTTTCATGAAGGGTCCATCTGGTTGTAAACCGCCTTCACACTTCTTAATAAGCCTGGAGTGTTTTCCGTATCTTACCCCTTTCACACTGCTGCACACTTCACATCAGCTGGTTGAAACAAACAAAAAGTCCCAGCGTTCTTCCGGGCCTGTCATGGTCTTCCCTCCACTTATAATGAACATAAGCCATTAATGGTATCAAAGTTCACTGCAGAGGTTTTTATCTGACGGTTTGTGACATAAAGCAGCAGGGTTGCTGCACACTGCCGCTCAGCTGGCGAAAAGAATGCGATTGCAAGGCTTACAAGAAAGAGAAATGTGGCCTCATTGAATTTTTGCTTTAACAAAATATAGTGGGAAAACACATTGCTGTCCGGATGTGGAAACTATGTTTAATAAAAATAACAGTAAATCTTAATAGTAAGATTACTACCACGGTATTAATTTGTTTTAACACATTGGCACATGTTACATCATTGCATCATCGGTAGCTTCCCTGGTTTTAAATCAATCAATCAATATTAATATCAACCAATTAATATACATATTTGTCTTCTCAGCGTTAACTAAATATACACCATACTGGCCCATTGCTAGTTAATACTAGGATAGGTAATTAAATACCCCACCACCAAATTTTGCTGTGCCACAAAATAGTCTAAATTTATTTTGATGTGAAACAAGACATATTTTTTCTAAATGGAGAAAAACATGAACTTTCATGGTGTATAGAGTAAAGAAGCATCAAAATGAACACAACAAGCGGTATTAACATACTAAACGAAGAAGTATGAATAAATGATGTTCTCTAGCATCAAGAAAAATAGGTATTTAGGATGTATTCATTTTTTTTACTCAAAAATCCCACAAGTTGGATTTAAATATTAAAATTAGTTGGGGTATTTAGTTTTGATGCTGAGTTTGATATGGACAAAAGTAAATAAACCAATTATTGAACCCAATGAAGATAAAATGTGTGTAATACTTTTTTAGACATGATTAAATAATGCAACTACTTTTTTTTCTTTTCTCATTAATTCAAATTCAGGTGGCTTTGTGAAGTTTCACGCAAAGTACCCAGAACACTGCGAGACACTGCTGGACAGCTCCTGTCCAAGCTCCTCTCCTCCCTTGCCTGTCCAAGGTTTTGGAGGTCTCCGTATCACCTCGGACTGTTCAGACGGCGAATCCGATCGGGACCCCAGCAGTGCGACAGAATCGGAGGAGAGTCCCGTTCCCACCAATCACCTGGACTTTCCCGTCCAGATCCTACCATACCTCTACCTGGGCTGTGCCAAAGACTCCAGTAACCTAGACGTGCTGGGTCAGTACAACATCACGTACATCCTGAACGTCACGCCTAATCTTCCCAACGTGTTTGAGCAAAAGAGCCACTTCAGATACAAGAAGATTCCTATTTCGGATCACTGGAGTCAGAACCTGTCCCAGTTCTTTCCTGAAGCGATATCATTCATTGGTGAGTGTGCAAACAACGTCAAAGCTCTACATTTTCTGACTGCATCTATAACTTCTTTTTTTTACTGTGAAATTTTAATTATTGTTACTGTTTAAGGCTTGACTGGTGAAAGTTATTAAATTTGTTAATAAATGTATTGTACAATAAGTAGATTATCCCAATTTGGTTCTGACTGAAATTACAAAATGTATCCTCCTCCTCAAACATTAAATCTATAAAAACTAAGAGCTCCCACTATATCCAGTTTTTTTCCTATTTTATATTTATATCATGTATTTATGTATATAATTAATCTATATTGTTGAATATCTGAATCAGAAGGTAAAAACTACAAATTGGCATAAAAAAATCTGATGAGATTGAATTCATGCATTTATGATTTGGTAGTTTTTGTGTTTCTATGGAATTTCACTAGAAGATGATACAAGTTATTTCATTTCATTCCTTTGATTACACTCTTATGTTTACTAGACATATTTTTGTTATTCTATGCCATAATTCACCAGTTTTGCTTTTGGTTTGGTGTTTCTCACCATGATAGCGCTTGAAACCACAGATGTTCACTTGTTTAGTGGTTGCTGTGTTGTGTTGTCACAAGCGGGATTCTCAGTAGGTTCAAACCCTGAACGAGGAAGGAAGTGATGTTTCCACTCTTTGGGGTTCTGTTTGATTCCAGTTTTGCAAGCTGACGGCTGGTTGCTTCCTCACAGCAAGGCTATTGAAGGATATCTTATAATGTTACTATAGTGATGTCGTTTACACTCTCCTGACCTGGATTTTTTCTTTTTCCCGCAGATGAGGCTCGATCAAAGCGGTGCGGCATCCTTGTCCACTGCCTGGCCGGCATCAGCCGCTCAGTCACGGTCACTGTGGCCTACCTGATGCAGAAGCTTAACCTCTCACTGAACGACGCTTACGACTTCGTGAAGAGGAAGAAGTCGAACATCTCACCAAACTTCAACTTCATGGGTCAGCTCTTAGACTTTGAGAGGACGCTAGGGCGGCACACCCCCTGCGACAACCGCTCGACAAGCGAGGAGCAGCTTTTCTTCACCACACCAACCAATCACAACGTATTTCAGCTGGAGTCGACATGAGGAGCAATAGCAGCTATTTTTTTATGCTTTCGTTGTTGTTTCCTGTGGTGTCTTTCTGAGGTTCTCAGATGTCTGACTTGCTGTCGCAGGCAGTATCTCAGTGATAGTGTTTCAACTTCACAGCGAACCGGATTGATCTGGTAAATCAACTGAATCCATAGACGTGTCCTCTCTGAATGCCTTAATACCTAACAATAGAACCAATCTAACTTTCCAGCATCTACTGTATCACTTTTAATGATATGTTTTTAAGTCTTTGAATGTTTTTGGACTGTTGTTTGTTTTTGGGTTCAGATATGAATAGACATGGGCTGGTATGATATTTTTACAGGGTGATAACTTTGTAAAAATACAACAGTTTTATTGTCTGTTAAAATTTAAAACATAACTGTTTAGCATAAGCCAATTAATATTATTTTATCATAGGAAGGCTAAAATTATTGTTGCAGCAGCTGTAATGATGTATATCACAAAATATTGTAAAATATTTAAAGTGATTATTAGTTTACATTTTATGAAATATTTTCATGGTTACATTGTCAAGAACTTTGACAATGTGTGTTTTAGTATCTGCCTTTTATGCAAATCATAAAACAACATGTTTGTTTTCCTGTGTAGGAGAGTAAAAAAAGGCCACTCAACCAGTTTGTTTAATGCTAACATCTACAAGCCTTCAACATCCTTCAACATACAAGCTTGTCTGGGTTTAATTGTCTAACATAAAAAACCGATGCTAGAAAGCTGTTTTAAAAAATGGCAAAAAATAGAAATTTCAACTTTTTTTAGTCGGTTTGTTTAAACCAAACATGTTTTAAAAAGGACAAATTCAACCATGTTTTAACAGGCTCATAAAAATTAGGAAATTATCCTTTTATTTTATTTTTTTAAAATCTTTATCTTATCAGTATCTCAAAAACCCTTCTGATCAATTATCACAACTGATGTAGAAATTAAGATTCTAACTTTAAGGTAAACGGCAAAGAATGATAATATAGTATTTAGGAAACTTAAAACGTTCTCAGTTTAAGACCATGTAGGAATTCAGTTAGAAGTGACAACTAACTCTTTTTTTTTTGTGGTAACACTGCAAGGCGTTATTGGTAGTGTTAACTCACTCTAGTGTCTGCAGTAAGTTGCTAACAGACATACAGCCGGCAGCTAACCAAAAGCAACAGCCTAAGCTTTAAAATAGTTTCATAGCTTCAGCCCCCTAAATATGCTTAAATGTTTTTGTTTCCAAAAACATATTTTTTACACAGAACAACTTTATTTTATTTGGGTAAATGGTTGGTAACGTTCCTCCAGACAGCTAACTCAACAGTGGTTCAGCAGTGCTCTTCAATTCAAATAACCAGAGCTGGCTTTCTGTAGGAACAGTATGATGGAAAATAAAATAAAAAAACAATGGAAACTTTTTACTGTCTAAAACCTTGGGGCAGTTTGATGCCAGCCCATGTCTAGTTATGAATAATGACTTGAATGTATGTTTTCTGGGGGTCCAAAATAAGGTGTGTTGTTATTCTAGCTGAGAAAAAAAAAAGCTACCATGTGGAGGCAGCTACGGTTTTCCTACTGGAAAGTTAACTGCACTATGCAGAACTATGGTGTACTTAATTTTATACGATCATCTTCTATTCAGTTTTGGTGATTCTTTTTCTCATTACCCATCTGTGTTGAGGCCTTAGCCATTATTTTATGTAAAAGTTCATTGTTATTACCCATGCTGAGGTATGATGAAAGTCTGGCTTTCCCCCTGCAGTTAAAAGGAGCAGCTATTTAATTAGTAAGGTTGCAGACAACTGGAAACCAACCTTACTTTGTGTTTTGGCATAACGCTCCAAAGCCTGCAGCTACTTACTCTTGCCGCGTATAAAACGCGTTTCTTTCTCATCTCTCCTTTTTTTGCCAGTCTCGAGTTTTTAACAGGTGAATGAATTTAACACATGAAAGAAAACTTACAGGAGCCAGATTGACTTGAGCGTTCTTACCTCAACAAACAGACGTTTTTTCAGGGATTTTTATACGAGTGTGGTTGCTTGTCATCTTGGTCTCTAAAAACGCACCCAAGGGCTTTTTTTCTTTTCTTTTTTTTTGTTTGTTTCATATGTTTGTAACGATGTAGATAAAACATGCGGTTGTTACGGGAGGGGACGTTTTCCGTAAATCATGAAGGATGTGGAAGTGACGCTTGTTGGAACCCTTATGTAAAGCATATATTGAGCTAAAAGGCATTCTGTAAAGGTTTTTACAGCAAATATATTGTATATTTTTACTTGAAATGTGTTTATTTATTTTTTATTAGTATACAGTTTAGTGAGCTTTTTGTTAAGACAAAAAAAAAAAACAGTGGTGGTGTGGTTGAGTCATTAGCAAAGAATGCTCTTAGAGCCGTTGCAAGCTGTCCAGGCCATGATATGTAGTTGTGGTCAAATGTCTTTTTTTTTCCAGTTTCCCTACTGAGCTTTGGCTTCCTGTCTCCACTGAGTGCTCTGACAAAAAAGCAAGTCACAAGGCCAGATCTGTCAACAGCACATCGCAGGCACACCCTCCAGCCATCAATCAAACTGCACTTAAAGAAAAGAGGAAGATGATACACCAGTTATACCGACAACTTTTCACGTACTGTAGTTTATTGCAGTTTGTGGTTTCGTTTTTTAACTGACAAAAGTGCAATATCCTGTCCTCTTCTACAAGAAGGGAACAAAGGATGGGTTTCCACTCATGCTGCAATTATTCGGACTGAAATTGATAATAATAACCGTGCCTACTTTAGAGATAGGAGCATCAGAAAGTCTGAGACAGGAAATATAGGCGACTTTGAATGTGTGGAGGTAAGATGTGAATGTTATGGACAGTTATTTAACCCTGTGTTTAATACGTGAAATGTAAATTGGTTCTTTGAGGGATTTGCAAACGTGCTGGCTAAATGTTTGTCCTCCTAAATAGACTTCCTGAACAGTAGTTTTTGAAAAGCAGAAACAGCTAATCAGTCTTTACTGGATTTGATCCAAGTCAAACGGAGCAAACCCTCCGTACACCGGCTATGCAAGTCCTTTTATGGCTTTTCAATCGCTGATATGCAATAAAAAGGTGACTTTATGGCTAATAAGTCAAAATATAGCCTAAACACAGACGTTAACCACTGATTTCATCCGCTTTTTAACCACAATTAGACATTAGTATACAAATATATGTATTTTTCTCAGTACTTTAATGCTTTATTTTATGTATGATAGATCTGACCCCTCCTCTCTTTGCTTTGATCTACATACTATTAGCTTTCAATGACCTAAATTAAATGAGGAGGTATAATCTGATCTCATGACTAGTAATTTGTTCTAGTGGATTTTGTAATATAATCTAACTTGTTTAAGGTAAGTGACTCAGTTTTTTAATTTTGCAGCAGCAGCTTTAGAGGTTTTGGGGCACTATTCATTTTTCTTTTAAACAAAACCTTTCTGAAGTATTGAGATTACTTTTCCTCATTTTGTTAGACAGGAATCAAAGATTTTATGTTTTGGTGGGATTTCTTTATAGATAAGCACGTATTTGGTCATAATTGGGGGGAAAGGAATTTAATTCAGAGTCTTCACGTAATTTTATTTTATACAAAATCTGAAATATGTGACTTACATAAATATAAGGGTTCCTAATTTTTAGGCCGACCTTTAACTGCAATTCCATTGAGTGATGGAGTACTCAACTGTAGTACTTGAGTGAAAGCCCATCACCTCCAGCTGAATCTCTCAAAAACCGAACTGCTTGTTTTTCCAGCCAAACCAACCATATACTACAATATTCACATCCAGACTGGATCCCTGTCTCTGACTCCTTCAAAGGCAGCAAGAAACTTGGGTGTCATGCTCGATGACCAGCTGAGCTTTAAAGATCAAGTCGCCTCCGTTTCTTGATGTTGTCGCTTTGCATTGCTAAACATGAGAAAGATCCGGCCACACCTAACCCAACATTTCGTTTGAGGAACTTGGTTACTCTCTGGAACCAACTGATGATTCATCGAAATGTAGAACCACTCCCCTAAAAAAGTCTAAACCACCTATAAAAACGTCAGCATAAAGATGCAATAAAAAAAAAACCCAACAACATTAGGATTAGAATTTTTCCAAATTTCTTCAATCCATTTTGCAGGACATCATTCAGTTGCTTGTAGAACATATGTGACACTGATTTTGTTAAGCTTGAAGATGATACAATATATTTCTCAAACATCAAGCTCATCAAATATGGCAATTTTTTGCACTATTTATTTTGTATTGTAAGTGCAAGAAATACTTAAAAAAAACATACTTACATACAGGACTCAAGCAAAAGGTACTTTACTGTTGTACAACACTGATTACTTGTGGAAGTGTGGATCTTTCTGTTTGTAACAGCTATGCATCTCTGGAGACTGTTAATTTTGCCCATCTTAATTACCCTTTCATAATATCTCAAGATTTATCAAATTACCTGATTGGCTGATTTGGGTTTGTTTACAAATTCTTGCCTGACCTTTCTGTTTTTGTCATTGTTCATGATGCAAAGTTCTCTAGAAAAAAATTTAAGCCTAGCAGGGAAAATATGTGTTTACCTTCCACTTCATTTACTAATTATGTTACATCTAATGGCAATTTTTTACCAGATTTTATTCAGGGATTTTGGGTTAATGGGGCTGAATTCCTGCCGTATTGGAAATAAATGTAAAAATCAAGTATTTTTTATTTCACTGCCTAATTATATGCTACTTTTTGTTTGACTGCTATAGAATATTTTAAAAAGAAAGGAACAACAGTACTTTGAAAATATAACAACTACAAACGAAGAACAAGCTTTACAGATCAGAAGGAAAGCGTTGGGTATTCAGCTTTATAGGGGATCTATTCAGCATTTTATGATTTGATATCGGTCCCTCTATACAAAGACTTTAATATCACTCGAAAACTGTCTTAGCAGCCAAGAAGACTGGAAATTTAAGTGTGGGAGTAAAACCTTCACCTTTTAGGGCAGCATGAAGAGACTTGCCTGGCACCACCTTCCTGTGGTGAAAAAAACACAAAAAAAACAACTGTTGAATGATAGCTTTTCAAACATGACTGAACCTGGCATATACCACATACCTGCTAGGCAAAGCTGTGATTAGGTCTGAAAAGACACCCACGATAAGCAAATGGTTCGCTGTGGTGTCTGTGGATGTTGGAAGAGAAGCATTAATCATAGAGGCTTTATCTGGAGCTGTCACTATACATCTGTAGTAAAACAGCGCCGTTTTTACAAGAGTACAGACTGATTTATGGAACTACACACCTTTAAGTACAGTTTTTTCATAGCTGTTTCAGTACAGGGCCTTTTGATTTAATGCAAATTAGTTTTCCATGTGTGGCTGCAACCATTTGGCTCTTTTCATGCCACATTTTTTTCCCCTCGTGAATGGCTCACCTGTGGGTTAAAGCTATTGCAGTCTTTAATCATAATTTAACTGTTTTGTTGAACTGTTTTTGATCTATGTGGGGTTCCATACCTAGGTATTTCAATAAAAAACAAAACAGAAAAATAATAATTTTGCACATAAAATAATGAACCACAGCTTGTTGGTGGGTGTATGAAACATGTTTGGGTCAATCTCTTACAGATAGAAATAAAATAAACTAGATTTCCAAGACACTGCTTAGTGATCTGTTCTGTCTGACTGGGCCACAAATTCAGTGCCGTTTTTGACGGGTTATGATCTCCCGAGAAGGGAAGTAGAGGCTAATGATATGTTTACTCAGCATGCACTAACGGGGAAGCAGATGTGCATGTGAGTGGATTTTAGTTCACTGTGGGGGTAGAACTTGCGTGTGTGTTCTCAGGCCTGTGTCTTTGTGTGTGTCTGTGCTTGCAGAGCAGACATCAGCCGGAGCTGGTTCACACCTGCTGTGGTTATAAGAACATACTTAGCATAGTGCCTGACTGACAATTTCACAGCTGCTGCTGTTTCAGCTACACAATAAAAGGTGGGACTCTTTTGCATTTAACCCAAATCTTTATATTTAGCCTGCACCAATCTATTGTGTTATACTGATAAAACATTCAAACGGTGGGTCATTATTTTTGCTCTATGTTTGCCAGTGTTTGGGCTAAACGCTGTTCTCATGTGAGTGACCGCTTACAACTCACTTCAGGGATTTCTAGTCCCACTTGTCTCATTCCACTTGTATACAGCAGACTTTTCAGGCCCACAGAGAATAATCCTAATCTCAGCATTTGGCCGCTGTCTATGACATCTTGGCACTACGGATGGAATGACATCATGGTTGCAGCGTTCTAATCCAAGCCATGCAATTGGTCTAATCACTAAATGGCGGCACCATCGTTATGGGTTTAAGATAGTGCTACAACGCTTCGAAACAGTAGTTATTCCAAAACATGTTTTTTTTTCTTTTTTGTCACACTTGACTGTTTCCGTTCATCAAACAAATTTTAATATAAGAAAAAGGTAACCGGGGTAAATGCAAAGTGCGGTTTTGAAATTATTGCATTTATTTGGAGTAAAAAAACTATTAAGACTAGCCTGTACCTGTTTAAAAATGAATTAATCTCATAACGAAATTATGAATTACCTCAACAAACCATTTCTTTTAAAGATGAGTCTGGTTTTCAGCCAACAACTGGACCCTAGACTTGCAGAATCAACAGACTACTAAACAAAACCTGTATGATAACATAAGATAGGGAAAAACATTTTGTAAAAGTAGCACGTCATAACCCAATGTAAAGAAATTCATACATCTATAGCTCTGAGAAGGAGTATAAAACGAACATGGAGAAGCAGCATTTAGATGTTATGCTCCACTAATTTGGAACAAACCACCAGAAAACTGCAAATCAGCTGATTCCCAGTTTCATGGCTAAAACCCACTTGTTTTGGGTTGACTTTAATCAGAAACAGGAACACTGATTAATACAATAGAGTGCTGATTGTCCTTGATGATTCTGATAGCAAAATGAAATGTTTCTGTAAAATGCTGTTTGTTCTCAATAACTTTGATGACAAAAATGTTTGCATCATGTTTTTATCCTGTAAAAGCACCTAGAACTGTCTTGCTGCTAAAATGTGCTGTACGAATGTGTGTTTTTGCAATTGCAACCTTTATATAACACAGTACAATAAATAGCCTTGTCAAAATCTGGATTAGGAATTGCTACAGGAAAACATTTAACCAGCTCAGCTAAATTAGAAAACTTCAACAGAAATGAGCAGGAAAAATGTCTTCCCTGCAATGTAAAAGACTTGTTTTAAGCATGTTGGTGGTTGTTGCTTTTAAGGCTGGCACATCCAGTTATTAGGCTTAAGTGCAATTACACATTGCACATTATGTGTTTTTTTTCTTTTGTTCCCTTAAACTCCTTATCAGATCTGGATTTTGCGTTTAGAGTAGCCGTCTGTCTAATATAAAACGTCAGTATTGATGTGAACGTTTTTAAGTGACAATAAAGAAGCAAAAACAGAAGAAATATGTGATTGGGCACTTGTACACCACACAGTATACATAGATAAATGTATTCTTTAATAGCAGCATTTCTAAAGTAGTCATTGTCCTCAAACTCCTTTTTAGAAATCCTAGAAATAGCCTTTAGTCAGGGTTTATAGTGGGATGGTTTACTGCAGTGGAACGGTATGCATGAACATGCCAGGGATTTCATCTACCATCTTATGCTGACTGCCAGTCCTTTCCCAGCATTCTTGAATTACATTTTAAGGCTAGTTTGCTTCCTACTTCCCTACTTCCAATAGTGACTCATTTAGATGTATAGGGAGGCTTAGGTGTTTGTGTTCTTACTCTGTGTGAAAATAAACAAGTTGTTTTAGTCTAATCCTCATGTCTGCTTCGTTGTCTCGAAGAAGGATCTCTACTGGACCTTTAAGCCAACGGAAAGGAAGCTTCTTATCGCTGCTGCAACCTCCTGCAGATACACTATCTACTTAAAACAGAGCTCTTGTGAATCCTCAGCCCTCTCTGAAAGACATGTACGTTCTCCCAGGCACCAGAGTGAGTGTAAGTTTTGGCAACCCAAATACTGGGTCATGTGTAAAGCATAGCCACATGGCAAATCCTTGTGGAGGACTGAGGCAGCCATCTGTTAGTACCAGAAGTCTCTCGTTTCATGGCCAATTTCACCATACGGCAAAGTACAGTAGAGCGTTCTTGCCAAGCACAAAGTGATGTGTGTTTGCAGTTTGATCTTTGGCTAAGCAAATGAAAAAGGGAACCATCTTTGTGTCCTCTGAGACCAGACGCAAATTAAAGGTCATCTGTCTGTCATGTGGTCACATAGAAGGAAGCACTGCCGGGAACTGTCTTTCTGTCCGGTATGCCATTCACATATTACCATCTGCTGCTTACCGTCCGAAATACTTTAGTAACTCGAAGAAGATATCTTAAGTTTCTAAAACAGTTTGAATCACCCACATATATTTGTATTACAGAATGGTAAAAAAAAACTCCCATTCACCTTTGAAACTTTTTTCTCCAACTTTTTAATTTATGTTTTATTATAATACACATTAAATTATTTTAATTTTGGAGCATATAATTGCAGTAGATAAATTATGCCTAGTTTTGTGTCTAATAAACATCTGGAATATGTGGTTTCTATTCAGACTTCTTTGTGATAGATCTAAAATGAAACCCAGTTCAAGAGATTACCCTCAGAAGTTACCACCGATCTCAGAGAAGGCCTCAGAGATTTGCAAGTCTATTGTCTGTTTTGTACCAGTAGTATGTAAACAAATTTATTTGGCAACTATATGTCCTAAAAGTGGGCTGTCCATCTTAACTGACAGCCCAGGGAAGAAAGCATTTATCAAAGAAGAAAACTGTTTAAAAAAAGTCAGACGATGTCCATTGTGCAATTGGTCTAATCTGACCAATTGTCAACTACACAGAACGACACAAAAAAGTTTCCTACCTGCAGTTTCCCTAAAAGCTCTTTTTTTAGGAAAAGGTGTTCAGATCAGTTGAGCCTAAAAAACTGTTATACATGCAAAACACTGAAGAAGAAAACAAAACACTGGACATAATTTGAGACTTTTGCAACAGTTCACCATGAACAAGAACAATCCAATCTGACTTGATAAAATTTTTATTGCAAGTACTGACTTTTCATAACTTAGAGCTTTAATGGAAAAAAAGCAATGTTACACTAAGATAGAAACTGCATGGATTAACTGAGTGTTCCAAGCGGTTCAATCAATTGTTTTTCCTTCTGCCGTCAGTTGGTTTGGCCATTGTTACAGTCGTTTTAGGCCACAGTAAACAACATCAAAACACAGTTGTTTTACACATCTTCATCACTGATAAATATGCAATAAAGACGGAAACACAGTAGTAACTTTATTTGATAAACCTAATATTGTAAATGTAATAGAAAAAAAGGTGTGTGTCCATTGTTTTAGACCTAACTTTGTTTAGCCCCCCCCATAAACGGCAAGGGTTTGTACATGAAAATAATGTTTGAAGCTCACTGTTCACAAAAAAAGCGGTATTAATTCTCCTTAACAATAGTTTACCAAATTCGTTTCCAAAAAATCCATAAAAGATATGTCAGCATTTAAGGGTGGTTCTTTAGGTTTAAGGGCAAAAATGTAATAAGTTTTAAAAGGTCAGTAATTTAGTTCCTTTCACATTGCTGGAGGGAGCCAAGAATACACTGTGCAGTTCTTCTTCTGTCACTTCATATGCACAACTTCAAGTTTCCCTTTAAATGCTGGTAAAAATAGATAAACCCTCTGGAGCAGCATTAAAAGAAAACAATTACTGTTATTCATAGGAATCAATGAATAGCTTTCAGTGGAATCTGAGATTTCTGTGTATTGTGGTCTTACTTCTCTATGGGCCATTATGGCGGGGTAGTCCAGATACAGTACTTCAGTGTTTTCAGCACCAGAAGTGGGATGGAGCGTCATGACACAATATTCTGTCTGTTCCAGCTTGATCAGCAGTGCCTCCACTCATTCTCGGTCAAAAGTGTTCCACTTCCTTCATAGTATATTTATGGTAATAAAAAACAACCTGCATTCGGTTCTGGATAAGCAGACCATGATCCAAGATTAAATATTTTTGTGTCAAAACCAGTCATGTATGTACACTGTATGAGAAGACGTAACGTCTCTACTCACTGTCTGACCACATTTATTTCTATTTTGTGGATGTATGAATAATTCCTTCATATAAAACTGATGAAACTGATTTAGTTTTAGGACATGAGCTTCGGATTTTCAAGTGACAACAATCCAAAAACCGAAAACAGGGTGTGGCGAGTGGCCTTCAATCTACCTTCTATCCTTTTTTTGTCTTTACTTTTATGATATTTCTTTGATGTCACATAACGAAGCAGTATAAAATTTGCTTGTAAACAGATGTGTGCCTCTGATTTTACCAAAACAAACAACAATAAAAAAACTCTCACTAACATAGCATCTAGTAAGCATGTTTGTTATCCTCACAATAACACTTTTAGGATAAAAAGGCAATGCTTCAACTATATCACAAATTTGATCATTTAGAATCAAGAAATATAAGTGGAACTAAATTATTCTGTCATACTATTAACATAAAAAAAACTCATAAAAGGTAATTTGGTAGCTTTTTATCAATTTACATTGAATGACAGATGAGACATTTTCTTTCTAGTCTGTAATATTTTTCATTGGGTCATATTCAAGGCTTAGTCATGTTAAGAAGCAGAAAAAAAACAGGAATCCCCTCCTGCCTTCATGAGATTAGCACATGAGGGAGTCTATAATATCTTATGTGAAGTCAGAGCCTTCTAAACTCACTATCATGTGTGGATGGGTGGGTATTCCTCTCGTCTTCTAGGGATTTACATTTGAACAAGTCATTGGAAGTCCGGAAAAAGGTTGTGAAACACCTTTCTCTTGGCATGGTTTAGTATCACATTTTCACTGGATCTATTGGTTTGATTAAATCACTTTTAAAAACTGGTTCAGCAGTCCTATTCTTACTATAGACGTTCGCCATCTGCCTGACTCACCCTCTGTAGGTATATTTACCCATTTCTCTAACAAAGGCAGAATTAAGCTGAATAGACTTGGTTATATAACACTATAGCAGCTTACTGCAAACTTTAGTATGCACATCCTCTTTCTTTTAGGGCAGGCACAACAGTTTCAAAGGTGGCTCATATCTGCAGTGTGTTATTAACAGCAGGCATGAGTCATCAAGTGGGTCTTACGTAACTGATTCACTTCTCCACTTCTCCACCCAACTTGCAGCCATAGTGCAACACATGCAAAATTCATTCACACTCAGCTCTGCTGCTGCCCTGCCTCTCATTGATGGCGCAGAGTGTGTGGCTCATCCTGTTCCTGTTTGATTTAGATATGTTACAAAAAAGAAAAATAAACAGAAAAAAAACTTCAGGCATTACTGGAAGTAATGCAAATGAGTCACTGTTTTAGATTTCACAAGAAAAACGTCTGCTGGGTGATTGTATTTCAGTGTTTATATTGTTGATCCCTTTGAGCCACCAACAGCTTAAAGGCAGTATGAGGATCTTTTTGTACGCTGTCAACAGTCAGGCTACTGACGTCAGCTGCTGTCAGACAGTCAATCCTGTTCCAAATTAAAAATTTCCCTAAAAAGAAAAAGTAAGGTTACAATAAAAATCCAACATTAAAATCTGAATTCACAAAAGTGATTCTGACAAAATAATTTGATAAAACTTATTTTCTTAGCCGTGTATTGGATGGAAAATTATTTCTGCCAATTGCAATAGACAGACTTATTGTTTTGTTTTGGAGTCAACTGGAATTATTCTTGTATTAAAGCAGTTTGTATTCTTCAGTTTATTGCAATACAGGCAATCCAAACAAACATGGGACGCTGCTGTCCTGCTGACATCAAGTGGACGCTTTTATAACTGCATGACTTCTGATTCTGTATTCAGAGTCAGATTCATGGCTTGCACGATGCAATTATCAGTGTTAATAGGATGTTTTAGGATGTCATTATAACTGGATTGGCAAAACCTCTAAATTGACATTCATAGAAAAGCCAAGAAAAATTTATGGATTTTGTTTCTGAAAAAACAAGCATAATTATTGCTCACATTAATAGTAATTACTCTCCTCCGATTGTTCCAGATATCTCTGAATTGTTTGTATTTATACTTTATTCAAAACTGTGCTAGCTGCACCCTTGTTATCTTCTTTGTAGTCAACAGATTTCTTTTTAAGGACAAAGGGAATTCAACTGTCAACTGGTGGCGCTGATCCTCTGACATGGGCACTAACATGATTAGACATAAATAGCTCCTGTGTCAACAGGCTTTGTAACTGGATACAACCACGAGAATACTTCACATGCTCCAACAGAAGATCCAATACTAAATAGAAATTACACAGATGGATCAAAAATCTGCTAGAGGAAGTTCATTTATAGAATATAGAAAGGTTTTGTCTTTCATCTTCTGACAATCTGCCCTGGTAAACATAGAAGAGATTTGGGTTGTATTTTCTCCACATTACGACATGACTGACTCTACGAGGTAGATTATGAGGCATCATATGCAAACACACTTCACAAAGTCTTCTCTTCTCCTAACTTCAGCTGCAATACTAATTATAAATGAGCATTTTGAACATGAGAACAGAAGGAAATACCCTGATTGGACTTTAGACAGACAGAAATATATTTGTTTTTGTGCTGTACATCATAGCATGCATATTGACTGCATCAAGTTATTTTCCAGGGTAAGATAGTTTGAGATTAATCTTGTCGCGTGTTTACAACTTTAGGATACAATTAGGAATCGGGCAGCTTCCTTCGAAGAAATTAAATTTACCTTGAACCAAGCACCTCCATTAAAACAGATATAAAACAGCTAAAGGAGAAACACTACTTGTTCTTAACAAACACTTTAAGGGATTTAGACATGTTTACACGGATTGAATTTATTGTGTTTTCGTCAATGCAAGATACGATAGAAAATACACACACAAATAAAATATTTAGATACAGTACTTTCAATGCTGACCCGTTGTTTTTCATCAGCTGCAGTCAAATCCATTTCCAGAGGTGGAGTCACCCTGACACAAAAAACCCCAAAAAACTCTGGATCCTCTCCAATACACGATTACTCCACTCCTTTCATGAACTCCAAGAACTCTGTATGGAAGTGTAAAGCAAGACAAGATCACTTATAAATCCCTGTATGAACAACGTAGATCAAGGTGCTACACGGGAAGAACATGAAAGAAAAAACTGCTTAAAAAAATTATTTTAGGATTGGATTAAACTGATTTAATGCTAATCAGGTTTATTGAATGCTTTGTTCTTTTAACCTTTTTGATTTCAGTTGATTGCTATTAGGGTAAAGAAAACTCGAACTATTTACTCATAAATATTCTGGACACACTATGTGCTTGAAAATGAAATTGTATGTCATAAGGACAGTTAAAGGACATTCGAGTATTTCAAAATCCAAGCTAGAGGGACTATATGGATGTTGAATTAAAACAAAAAGCAGGAGAGTAGCGACATGAGGAACTCCATCAAATCTTTGCTCATTTAAATTAATTCAATAAAACACTGTACCAGCACCCAAGAAAATTATTTTTGGAAATCTTTAGAGGCATTTTTATCTTTATGCTTCTTTGGTTTTAGAAACTTAAACCCACATACCGTCGTAGTCAATCTTGCCATCGTTGTTCTTGTCCCCATCTTTCATCAACTCTTCAATGTCGTCCTCCGTGATCGCTTCTCCTGTGGACTCCAGCATCATTTTCAGCTCATCCAGGTCGATGTAACCATCTGCGTTTCTGCACGATGAAAGCAATTAAATGCATGTTGGGTTTACAGAAAATCAACGCAAAGCTTGAGTAATTTTATGTCTGGGGCTTTAAAATTGTGTAAAACTATGATGGGGGTTAGGAATGGCAAGTTTGCTCTTTTATGCTCTGACGAGGTTTCTGGCATACATGCTAGTGGGTGTTAGAAATACTCAGAGCTGTCAGAAAGGATTATAAGGAGCAAAATGCATGTAGTTCTCTGTAGAGTTACTTGGCATTTTGTCAGAGCTCATAATTTGCACATGGGGACCATACTTTGCTGGAACCACACTTGAAAAGCTATTTATTAACTAGGCTGAAGAGGTTCTGAGATTAAAGCTTCCAGTCGTCTGTTTGTTAGATTACATAAAGATTGTGCTAATATAGTGATTTTATTTGGATATTTGTCGTATTGGTAGTAGTAGGGTTTAAGGATAAAAGCATACTTGTCAAACATCCGGAAGAGCTCGGCAAGCTCTTCCTCGGTCTTCCCTTTGCTGTCGTCCTTCATGCATCTCACCATCATGACCAAGAACTCATCAAAGTCCACTGTTCCGCTCCCTGCAAACACATTTCAGAGCACCTCTTTAGAGCTCAAGTAAATGAACAAGGCAGTCAACACACAAACCACTGAATGCAGAAATTGTTGTGACATTTAAATGTCATAATTGTCTTCTTTTATTTGAGTGCATTTAAAAATGAATACACCGGAAACTAAACCTTTCAAAGCAAATCAAAAATGTTATGTTGTGTCTTTTTTCATTACTTCAAATGGAAAATTCAAGATGACTTGTGCATCATTTGATACACAATTCCCCTTTAATCTATTTTGACACATCCTGATGTCTTAAGACAAATGACCATTATTTGACACTAAGTATAGAGGTTCTGACTGATGCTTGTATGGTCAACAGGATGGACCTGGTTGCGGATCTATGGCCCTGAAGAGGTCAACTGTTCAGCTGCCTGTCTTGATTTACCATCTTCATCCACCTCATCTATCATCTCCTGCAGCTCTTCTGGTGTGGGGTTCTGGCCGAGCATCCTCATAACCTTCCCCAGCTCCTTGGTGCTGATGCAGCCGTCCTCGGCGTCTTGCACAAAGATGTCAAAGGCAGCCTTGAACTCTACAACACCACAAAAGCAAAACAAATAAGATATTTTCAAGTGGAAGCCTAATCTGGGGCTAGTCTGGTCTAACCTTTCTTTTTAAACAAAAGATTATTTAATAAAATATATATTTTAAGGATGACTGGGAATGTAGACTGTCCTAAGTATTATTCTAAGGTAATTGTGGTATTATTTTACAAGATTCAAATTATTGTTATTATTTGACATGTACAACTAATAAAAATCAAACAGGTTGTTTTGTTATGGTTCTTTTAACATTTTTATCTCTGTTTCATCAGGAGGTTTAAATTAGTCTGTCTCCAAACACAATTTATGTAATTGACTGGGAAACTGTCTGTATGATTACAATGAGAATTTATTTACATTTCTTTGAAACATTTGAATAGAATGCCTTTTATCGTCATTATACACATTGTAGAATGAGATTGGAAGTTTGTAGAGATTTGTAGTTAATTGGTGCAAAAATATTAATAAAGAAGTAAAACAGCAAATCAGGAACAAGAACTTTTTGGCCACATAAGTTTTGATCCATTTAACTCTGAACTCCCAAGTTAGATCTGGAAATTTCACGTTTACCAGTTCTGAGCAGGCAGACTAAAATTAGCATCACATGCTACTAACAATGTGTTGCTCTGGATTTTGTACGATTTGTATATGTAAATAAAACAAAATCACCAAAGAGTTGTTTGGTGATTTTGAGTGCAAAAAATCTTTTTTGTTGCAAAACTCACAAACTATGCAGCTTTACAGAAGCCTGGCTTAGCAGGGGAAAAAAATATTCCAATTTAATTTGCGGTTTCAAAGGACATTTCTGTCCATTGATCCAAGTTTAGATATTAACTTCTGCATAAAAGCTGAGTATAAAACCAGTATTTCAACTGATTATGCAGTTGAGTGGATGAGGATGTTGTTTTTTGTTTGTTGTTCAGATGACATAACCCAAATAAAAGTTTGAGAACAACTGCTCGTTTAGTACAATTCATGAAACAAACAATATACGCACCATTTTTCTGTTCATCTGTCAGCTGTTCAACCTGCAAAGGAAAAATGATTGAAAGAATAAACCATTTACACACCCTGAAAAAACTGGGGTCTTCTTTATTTTATTCACATATTAATAAATCAACCCAATCACCGTGAAAGCATCTTCGTTTTGGTTTGCGGACTTGAAATCTACAAATATCACACTTATCAATGCTCAGATTGACACAAACCTGCTGTACAGAAAGTAGGTTCAATGTTCTTGCTAGTCAGTCATCGCACCATACCAAATAAAGTAGTCTTAACTCAGTAAAAGCTTGGTAAACTATTTTCAGCTTTAGGTTTAAAAGTGAAGTAAAAGGAAGCACTAAAGGATGTAAGAAGCTTCTAGAAAAAAATATGCATTTACTATTAATGTATGCCAACTGTTCTTTCTCCCACCTACTAAATATAATATAAAGCATAAGGTAAAACAGAAAACTTGTGGTAAATTCAGTCTGTCCCAGAACATACTTCTGTAACAAATGCTGGCAGTGTTTTGGAAAAAAATTAGTTAGTTTAAATAAGCCTGCCTTTATTTATGTTTACTTTCTTTCATAACCTGGATGAATTCATCTTACTTATAGAAGTGCATACAGTTTTCTGAAAATCCAATGCTTTAAATTAACTTTAAACATGTTAGGACAGGTTGACTCAAAAAGGTTTTTGTTATCATTAATGTTTTTTAAAAACAATTCAGAATTGGCAGGTTTTGAGATGTGCATGTGAATTAAACATGCAATTTATGTTTTATATGTGTGCCCCGATATGATTGGTAGGTAAAAATAAACAAGCCGTCACCAGGAATCCCAGATAAATGAACCCCTACACAGAGTACGCCAAATTAGCATAGCCATGGATACGACCCAACAATGGCATAGTAATCCTGAAAAAGCTACAACGAAAGAGGGAGACAGCTGCTTATGTAAGAGTTCTTATCCGTTGTCTGCAGTAAATTAAACAGCCACACATTCTGATGCTCTCTTGTGGACACAGTCTTTAAGTGATGATATGTAATATGAGGAATCCAGACAAACACATGTTACATTCATTCCTGGTTGCTTGTACTGTCTTAGATGCCATGCTCAGTTGGGATGTGAGCAGACGGGAGAACCGGACCCAGTGTGTAGAAGCAGGGGGTGGACAGATAGCAGCTTTCAGGATCACAGATAAAGCTGGAATTCAGCAGAGGAGGGGTTTATCTAAACCTGAAGGGCCTTCCTGGGACCAGAGCACTATAGAAGCAGGACTGCTGGAGTAACTTGCCAAAATTAGCCATACTGAGCAGGACTGGTCCGTTTGAAGTCAGAGATGAAGCAGCAAAGTGATGACTGGGGACATGTGCAATCACGGACCCCAATAAGTGGCTCCCAACTGGTCTAATATGGTTAAAAGTCCACAGTCACCTTTGATACCAGCTGGTAATGGAATGGAGGCACTAAACAGACGACATTAACCGATATAATCAGTTAAGCAAAAAGATATGGGACTTTTTCCTTTTACAACATAAAAAAGTATCAATATAAATGTTAAGGACGTGATATGAAACATAATCATTCCCCTCCCGAGTTCTTGCTGAGTTTCTGAGAATGTCCAACAATACAGAATCGCTTCATCACAAGGAGTTGACTGTACACACATTGCAGAGCATATGAGCTTAGTGAGAGAACATACCGCAGCTTTGTAGATGTCATTCATGCTGGTGGCTCGTCTGTTGCCGGTTCTGACAGTGTCCTGGCACAAAGGACGAAGGAAGAGTCCAGCTTAGGGTGGAAGTCCAGTCTCATCCTGGGAGGGTTTTATAGCCGGAGTCTGGCACTGTCTGTCCCTCCTCAGGCAAGGCAGCCTCCCCTCCGATAGAGCTTCCACCACGTGTGTACCCTTTGTGTGCTTGTGTGTGCGCACATGCACATCACTGGGCCAATCTGTCACAATCACCGGGCTCAGATAAAAATGCAGCAGCTCTTGGTGGGGACACACTGGAATGAAGCTGAGGAGAGCAGAGAGGCCATGCATGAGGTTGGGGTGGTAGAGGGTGGGGGGGATCTGATCTCCAGGGAGAGAGGCTGTGGAGACTCTCAACATTCCTTCAGACCTGAGTGAGTTTGAAAGAATTTTTGACTGGGAGTGCACTCAAGTTTTCAGACCATGACAGGAACCAAGCAAAGCTCTATGGAGTCATACAGAAATATTACACTGTGTGTACATTAATTATGGAAGTCTTAATTTTCAAAAATGTTTTTGTTTTTTATATATCATCCACAACTGTTTTTTTTATATATATATAATTGTTTGAGAAAGTGAAGTTTTGGCTTTCTTACAAGAATCTGCAAAAGTATTAGGAAACTATTATCATGCAAAAACATCATGCAACTTATTAAAACAACACATCTTGTCAAATTCCTGATAAACATTTCTGACATGAAAAAATAAAATTTAAATGAAATTAATGACCAGTATACCAACCTTCATCTCAAGAAGAGTCTGTTTCATGGCCTGAAACAGTTCCAAAGCTGCCTGCAAGGTCTCAGTGTGGGAATTGGGCTATGTCATAGGTTTGTGTTTTGTCTTTTTTGATCTGATGATCTGACTGCCCTGCAATACAGAGCAATACTTGGATAAGTGTGACGGAGGATTGTTTTGCATGAACATCTACGTTTTACTGAAAGATGCAGACCTCTTCCTGTACTACTATTTGAAGAAAGTGTCTTCTTAAACTGGCAGAAGGTTAAAACTGGCCCTTGATTTTTTTCCCCCCACATGGCTCCAAGTATATATATATATATATATATATATATATATATATATATATATATATATATATATATATATATATATATATATATATATATATATATATATATATATATATATATATATATATTTATTTATTTATTTTTTTGTTTGTTTGTGCAACGCGGCTATAGTCAGCAGAGGGCGTTGTTTGCTTCATATAAACTGCATTGAACAGGGCCGCCTCGGGATATCCAATTTATCAATAGTGGGGTAGGTGAGAAATCTGGGTCAAACAAACCAAACACTTGCAGTGACATTTAAATGAAACTGCAAGGTTCTGATGCCTTGTTGGGATTTTTTTTAAAACAAGGGCAGCTCAATCACTTAACTGTGTTATTATTTTGTTCACATTCACACACGTGCGCTTGATAAAAGAAACCCACACACACACACACACACACACACACACACACACACACATAGATAGAGAGAGAGAGAGCATGCTGTGAAGAGTGATCTTGCTGGTTTATAATGGGATGCTAATGGGGGAACTGGCACAGCTTACAACTATCATACAGAGGAAGAGAGATGCATCTCCCTCTGAACATCATGCATGTCCTAGACGTGCAGAGAAAGTAGCAGGTCTTGTGCATCAGTGCGTGTCAGTCATGGGCGCAAGTTCTTGTATAGAAAAAAAAAGAACAGGGGAGGGCTCTCAGGGATCTGGAACTATTTGTGCCATTTGTCATGATTTCACACTCTGGACACACAGCGCTGCACGCTGCTGGCTGAATCCACACAAGTGAGTCGTCATCAATGGCATCCAATCAATCAATCAATCATCTGAAAGTCAAAAGCATACGGATGTCTGCCAGACAAATGCATGATTTTATTTGGAGAGCCGAGCGCCCTGGGTTCCAGCAGCGCTGGGTCCCTAATGTAAAGCTCTGCGCACGCACGCACGCAGATCAGACAAAGCATGCGAGAGTTGCTGTTTCACTGAAGCCCCTCACCAAATTTCCTCTTACAGCAGACGGGCTGACGAAACAGCCAGCCATCTCCTCCACTCGGTGCAATCAAGACAACGCATCTCAAATCCACGATTCAGCGCGCACCGCTTTTTTGGAGGGGTTGCCATAGAAACTCAGCCGAGTAGTAGCGGGCAGAAAATGAGAGGAGATGAACGGGGCTATTTCCCCCTGCTTTCTTTCTTCTTCTTTTTTTTTGTCCCCGCAGTGACTATATTATTCCCCATTCTTCGCCTGCTGTTTTGCATACGCACGCACTGCAAAGAAGCACACGTGGGGCAAGATGAAATCAGTGTTGACATCATATAGATTAGGAGAGTCACCAGATCTCGTCTTGTGTTTCCAACTAATATTTAAGTGGCGTTTTGCTTGGACGTTTCAACAGCATGCAAGGTATTGTTTGTTCATCTGACTATCTATACCTATATATATGCAGAACTGTAGATTTCTAGTGTGAGACGTGTTTCAAACCGCATGAGCCATGACATCTCATGCTGATAGTTCCTAATCAGTGGGACAACATTTGTGAGAACCTACTGCACTGCAAAACAGCCATCATGCCAATTGAAATGGTCATGTGATGTAGTGATTGGGTTGACATGCAGCTGAGCTTGAAGCCTTTCTCCTCTCCTCTCCTCTCTTCTGTGTCCTCACCTCCTTGATTGCTATGGATGGTGGGGGTGCTGAGGGGTGGTGGTGCTGGGCTGAACCTGTCAGCTTCCCTTTCTTTCTCTCTCTTCCTCTTTTCCTCTGGTTCTCTTCTACTCTTTCTCTGCCTCATTTCATTGATGACCAACCTGTCAGCAGCTCCTGTTATGGCAAGCTGAGATTGTCCTGTATGCGATTGGACGACGCAGTCTTCTCTTCAGAACATGTCTCCCTTCACATTAAGAGATTTTTGCAAAGAAAAAAAAAAAAGAAAAAAAAGGAATCTGTGCTTTTCTTCAGCTGCAATTTCATACCCAATTTTTTTTTATTTGCCTTTGGAAACGAGGGAGAGAGATTTATTCACTTTTCCTTCAGTGGCCTAAATGTTTTTGTTGTTTTTTTTGCAGAGGAATTTGACAGAGTTACACAGTGTTCCTTGAATCAGAGCTCTATCGAGCCAGTGGCCATATTAGCTTCAGCGTACATACAGCCTCGCACTAACTTTCAGCCAGGGGGCTGCAACATTTTCCAGTCCAGTGGACCACCAAGTGACCTAGCACCCTACCGTCTCCCCCCCCAGCTTTACCCCTCCCAACCTCTATAACAGTGAACCAGAGGCCTAGCAAAAGATTTAAGAAAGTAGTACTTTCTTAAAAATAGTAATTTTTGCTTATCTGGCAGAAGGGTCACTGCTGTATACCGTTAGTGATTATTAAAGGATTAAAAATGATATTAACAGTAGTGTTAGTATTACAATTAGTGTACATTCAGTAATTCAGTAATCAATTGTTCTTAAACTGTTTTACTATTACTGAAATTGAATATAATATAAAAAACATCATTCAGGTGATCCTGAATACACATCCAGGTAATTTAAATAATAAATGTAAAGTTTTGTGGGTTTTTTTTTGTATCTTGTCTTCTTAAGTGCAGACATTTTGTACATGTCACAGTAGCTGCCTTCACCTCTTCCACTTGAATAGCTGCTCGCTGAAAAGTAATCCAACGGCCCTCGGGGTGTCGGACAATGTCTCAGATATTCCCAAGTGAAATGAACAGTGGTGCAGCTTCAGAATTATTTAATCTAAAAATTGGCCGTGGAGAGAACGAGCTGAATGGTAAAAGAAGGTCAAAATTATCTTAATGCCAAGCACTTTGCTGCTCTACTTTTAGCCTGCCAGTTATATTTTCTGTTAAAGCAATAACCGAAATACTCTGTGTCGTAGGAGTCGGGTAGACATGAAAGAAGTCAAATAAACATATAGATTACACAGAAAAACATGCACAGGTATAGTCATCTCAGAGAACAATTTTTGTGCTAAATTTACTTGCAAGTTTTCAAATTAAAAAGCAAAATGTAGAGAGGTTTGGACGAGGCCTCAAAATACTCCTAAAGAGAAGAAATTATATATATATTTTTTTTATTATTCATACAAATGTCCTAAAATGATTGATCTACAGACGACCATCCACAAGACAAATCAGCCTGACATGCTTTGTTCATTCATATAGTGTTCATGTTTTCTCTGCTGCTTCTCGTACATAACATACACTGACTGCAACAAATGCATGGCAACGTGCAATAAGAATGCTCTCATTTTTTTCAGTGTAGACGAGGTTGCACAATTCATGGACCAATAACAAGACCACCTTTGAATCAGCTTGCAAAGCTGAAGTCCAGCCTTAGGCCTCGTAGGCAGCAGTAAAGTGTGCTGTGACTTGACAAGCACGGTGATGAGAAGCACTGTAAATATCCGGCCGTCATGTGACTCGCTTTGTGGCCTCAAGGGACAAACGAAAGGTCAGTGTTTAGTGATGCTGCCGCCGACAACTAAATTAAGCGACTTGTGTGTTTGTCCTGTTGGTGCAGATAAATACTTTGAACATACGTCCATACTTAACTTACACTCTGCACCAATTGCAGTACATTTCTACAAAAACCACACGGAAAAGCACGTATTCTTTCGACACAAGCTCATTTAATAGATCTTGATGTTCACACACCACAGCACACGCAGACAGACAGACTAAAAGGTGTGAATCACAACCTCTGGGTTCTTCTTCATGCATGTCGTGTCTGACACTGAAGGCAGTGCGTTAAAACATCATCATCTTCCGTTTGACTAGTTGTAACCCATGTTCCTTTACACGGACTCAGTGCAAATGGTTAAAATCATAAAATGACTTCGCAAAAATATTCCTAAAAGACCAGTTAGGATTTTTAGCTGTTTTCTGTTTCATATTGACATTATTACAAATCCCTTCATACAGGATTTACACCAATGTTTCTGGTTTAATAATTAAAAATAAAAAAGGTCACAAAAAGGCCGCTTCATTATTTTATAATTGTTTTGGATAAAAAACAAATAAACAAACAACACAACAGACTAATCAATGACATTTTCAAAGCCATTTGATGACAGTCTGTGTCAACCTGCACCACGAGTCGACCAAGATTCACCCCGAGACACTGACGCCTCTGGACAGCGTAGGGTTCTTGTGGTTGGCTCACCTCCTCAGCATCCCAGGGAACACTTCCAGGTTGCCTTTGAAGTAGCAAAACAGGGTAAGGTTTAAAATTTTGAAGAAAGGGAACCGTATAGTGTGTGATCACACATTCTTTAGAAAAAAAATCTTTTGATTATTTTCTTCAAAGTCAGGGATTTACATAGACTAATATTTATGATGCCATGGTCTGTAAGCTTCATGTTATTCCATAACTTCTGAGTGAAACGGACGCTCACCTGTGTAAATATTTTTAGGCAACACATCCAACACACTGTTTCCGTTTTGTGACAACGGCGAAAAGGCATCTGCCAAGATATCAGGAAGAGAAGTGTTAATTTCCACAAGTCTGCTTCATCATTGGGTACAATCTTAAATGTCTGAAGATGCCATCTTCATCTGTTCAAACAATTATACAGGGTAAATACGATTAATATATCCAGCCATTGTTTTCGGGGAGATAGCAAATAAAACCTCTGAGCAAAACCAAAGACATAAAGATGGCTTATGCTGGTGCAGGAATTTCATTTCCACAGCAAAACCAGTCTGAAATGGGATAAAAGTACACTAAGAGAGGTACAACTCTGTACTCAAAAGCAGGATTTAAAAATCATGTCAGAGTTTACAAATGCCTATATATTGTGAAAGTTTCAGATGTAAAAAACAGCCTCCCAAATGTAAAAGTACAGGGGTGGCAGCATGTTGTGTAGGTGTGTTGCAAAAAAATTGAGTTATTTGATCATTTCATCCAAAAAATAGAGCCAGCTATTTAATGTATACCTTGGCTTTACAAATTTGCAAGACGGACCTTTTTTTGTTTTTTTGCACTTTATAATTCAAATAGGACAACCCCGGTAAAAACAGCAAATGTGGTTCTCTTCATGAATAAAAAAATATGAATGCTCCCTGCGTTCATTTCTCAGGCTGCAGATAGTAATTTATCCCTGACAGAAGTAAACGAGTAAGGAAGACAGAAGATGAAATAAATTATCGCTACTACTGCCACTAACAATTATAAGAAAAGTCATTACTAGAATTAAACTGATAACTATAATGAATTTGCAAACAATTGAAATGATAACACGTTTTTTCATTGTCACATTTTCTATGGAGCAAGATCATTGTCAAAAAGGTGTACGCACAACTCTAACATTCGTATTTATATGTCAATAAAGTTCCTGTACCCAAAATTCTGCTAAAATATTTGTGAGTCTGAGAACACGAATCTAAAAGCTGTGAGTGCAAAGTCTTATGAATACCACTCTAAGTTTTACTACTATGAATTTTTACTACTATGAGCTCTTCCTTTCTCTGTGGACACGAATTCAACTCTGTGGGTACGAGTTAAATATGGTTACGATGACGTCCCAGGGCGGAGTCATCAATCCGCAAACACATCAAACACTGCTTGCTCCAAATATAAAGATGGCAGAAGACCGTGGACCAGGTGGAGCAACCATTTGTTTATATAGAAATATACATTGATCTTAGCTGTGATGCTTCACCTGAGGCAGTTGCTATATAAACATATAAACATGAATACGAATGTTAGAGTTGTGCATACATCTTTTTGACAGCGATCTTACTCCATAATTTTCTCCTTGCTAGCAAAGGCTCACTTAAACATATATGATTTATTAATAGTATAAATAAAAAAGGTTGGAATAAATTTAGACAAAAATGTCTACTGTGTCAGAAACCATCGTATCAATTTAACGTTTACTGTGCTTAACACAGGCTGTTAAAAAATATGCAGAGTAATTAAAATCAGATCTGAAATGCACATTCAACCTGTCTTTGAACTTAATTTTTGTTTTGGATTTTGAATCAAGATATGCTGTCTAAAAACAAGGGACTGTACATTTTATAAATAAGTTAAAAAAAGAAGCATATTTTAATTAATAGCCCATTAATATTGGTACAAATCCTGTGTAGTACAACTGATGTCACATATCCAAACTGTATATGGCTAAAATACTTCAAGCCAACAAATATTTTTAAAAAAAGTAAATTTAGAAAAACTGGGTCATTTCATACTAATTATGCAGATTTCTTTAAGAGCAGACTGTGTAATCAGCAGAAAAGGGAGAGGAAGCTGGAAAAAGGAAGGTATAACTAGTGGGTGTTTGAAATCAACGAAATGAAAAAAATAGCTTTTTATACATTTCCAAAATAGGTACAATGTAAAATTTCCCTTGGAAAAAAATGGAATTATGAATTACCTGGTTGTGTATTAAACTACATAACAAATTGAAATAAATTCCCAACTTTATTGATAGAGATTTGAAAAAATAAGATACAACTTTTAGCCAAATTATTTAAACTAAACCAGAATATTTTGGATTTATTTGAAAACACATACCAGAGGAGGCTGTGATGACAAATATAGGATTTGTGTTTAAGCCCTGTAATCTTTTGGTATTTTAAGGACAAGATATGTATTATGCATGCCTCAACATTGATGCAATGAAACCATGCAATGAAAAACTATTTTCCCCCAGGCAATTTATTCCTCTTTTTAGAAAAATCTGTGTTTAAATGATATTTTCATTTATTTAAGAAAGGTTATGCCAAACCATCTCTGTTCCTTATATTAAAAAAAGGTTAATTGACCATCCATTTGAATTATAATATACTGTAACTGTGATTACTTACATATTTGTTCTGCTTCACTTCCCATATTCCTGCTGGATTATTGCCAGACCGGTGGAATCAATAAACCACTTAAATAGAACCTGCCTGACAAGCACATCAACACATCAAGGCTCCTATCCAAAGAAATTCACCAACGAATTGAAAACAAAGTGACTGACAACCAGCAGTCTGGAAAGAGCTAAAAGGCACATTTTACAACTTAGTTTCTCTAGAGAACGGCAGTGATAGAGATTATCCACAAATAGAGAAACATGTAAAGGATGTTATTTGGTGGATCTTCCACTTTTAAAATAAAACATTTTTAATAATTTTCCATTTAAAATTTTCACTGTTTGTGTGATGGTCTGTAAGCAGAGTACAATTTTTATACTAGTGTTTTGGTTTGAACTCTTAGGTCTATTTCTGATTCTGATTTTTTTTCTTCTTTATGTTAATTTATTTTCATCACTTATGTTGGTATTTATGTTTTGTAGACTAGCATTTCTTTCTGTTTAGTGGTTTTATTAGTTTTAAGTTACTTCTCCCTTTTCTCCCTGCCTTGTGTTTGTTTTCCTTCCCTCTGCCTGCCAACCTTCTCTCCGTTGCAGCTGTTTCTAAATATGTGATCTTTACTCTGCCTGCCCTCTCCACAGCTGCATTCACTACTTGTTCCAGCATTTAGAATCAGTGAGAATTTAGTAAGATCATCACTGTGTTTAAATTATCCCGAAGTCTGCACTCAATTCAGAAACCATTTTTATTTTGGGTTAAAAAAATAACAGGTAATTATGGAGTTACATAACTTTGAGGCTTTTATTCTACACATTAATAGTTTTAAATCCATCCTTTTCTGTTCTCAGTAGGTCTTTTTCTAACTTTCACAGATGCCCATCTTTCTTTCTGCAGCACCTGGTACAACATTCATCACCCAGGTAACCGTGTCGTCGAAGGTACGAGGCTGCATGGTTTCCATGGTTTTCACATTATACTAATTCTTAACCCACAAGTTCTACATAACCACAGCTCATTGTACATCCTTCTCTATGAGCCCTGGGAATCAATACATGAAAATAAAAGATAAAAATGCTGCTTTTAACTGGTTCTGTTTTGTATGACAGTGTTTGAGAGCTGATGGTCACCAGTTTGTTTGTCGTGAATCCTGGTAAAAAACTGAAAAGTTCTTTAAAAATTAAAGGTGGCTGTGAAATTTTACACGGACATTCCTTCCATTTTCAGGTTATCTGGATAGGGTTTGAATTATCTTGGTAATTTCTTACATTCTCAGGCCAGATTATGGTCAACGATATTAGATTTCTATATTCACTTCCACTTCGACTCAAAGTTTCTGTTACCGCTGGAGCATATGGGGGGAATTACATGGTGCCATCACCTAAATCCTCACTTGGACATAAAGCTTTTTTTGTATAAGGGATTAAACATGATTGATTCTCTGCTGCTGACCTGAGGTAATTAGCATCCTTTTAAATTAAAACAGATACATTCATAAGTAAATAAGAGAGATTTGCTTTTTCGTCATGGTTGAGCAACCTTTTTTAATAACTCTTAAAGAGGAGGAAAATGAGAAACTACATCGCTTTAGGTTTTTGTTTGTTTGTTTGTTTTTAGCTCTCTTTAGTCTAACAACCCTAATTAAAATACAGTGTAATTAATTTTCTTCACAACTCCCTTATTTAGTAGAGCATTAATCAGACATGATGCCTGGTACCTCTGGAGGAATCGCAGAGATACACAGCTCAAGTGGAAGGACCTGCTTACAGGTCGGTGATTTCCATTTATTCTTCTATATGGAAGGTATGATTGTCAGATGAGATCCAAATTAAAACTTCTGACTCACTGGAAATCAGTAAAATCTACAATGCACAGCAATCTTATGTAGATATATTTGCTAATAATCTAACATTATATCTCCAATTATTTCATTTCATTGCTTCTTTTCCAAAGCCTCCTTTGTTTTAAAGTTTTTGTGCATTTACAACCCCTGAACTTCGCAGTGACATCACATTAATACTCGTGCTTACGTGTAGCTCATAGCACTGAAAGGTTGCTTTCAATTTACTAAACATTCATAGGAAGTTCCTTTAACTGTCAGTGGTATTTTTGGGAACAGAGTACTTCAGAATAATTTATCATGAACATCATTTGTTAATGAAGCTGGTTAGTGTATATTCAAGTGTAAAACGAGAAGGTGCGATTAAATTTTATGTTTCAATTAACAGACCTGTAACGTGTCCATCAAAAAATGTCAGTTGTTAGGTTGTACTTTAGGCTAGATTGAGATGTACCTTGCTCAGGCCTCTTAGTGGCTCCTTTCAAACATATTTACCTGTGGGATCTGCTTTTTCGGCTCATTCCTCACTGTTAGCGCTGATCAGTCTGATGGAGCAAGTGATTTACAACCATGTTTTTGCTGTAATTAACAATTACCAAAGCTCTTCTCTCAGATGTTGAAGGGCTTGGAAAAGTGTTTTGGGTTGGATTAAATCTGACGTCAATGGCAAATGCAAATGTGACTCTCGCAGCTTTATGTAAAAGCTTTGATTTGAGAGCTTGGCAAGAAAATTGTGTCCACATGCTCTACCTCATTTTTGGGAGTGCTGGAAGGATTGTGTGGTCTCACTGATGGGCTGGACTAACAGCTCCCTCAGCTTTGAAGTCGATAAACCCTTTAAAACCATGACAAATATTCGCCTGCAATTTTTGCCAGAGGCAAGACGCAGAAATGAAAAAGGTAGCAGGCATAAGGAAGAAAAAATTCCTCAAACACCCAAAACTCTCCATGTTTTAGCCAGGTTAAAACTGAAGACAATACTCTTGCAGCTCTTTTGGCCCTAAATTTTCTTTCTTTTGCAATGTAATTTTGTAATAATAATAATAAAAAATGCATCACAGAAGCAACTGATAATGTCTCACCGTTGCCACCATGGTAAAACAATGATCAGGCAGCAATGTTGCTGAATAACCACCGACTCAGCGGCGGATGTGGCTGCATGGCACCAGTTAGGAAGCAAGGGTGAGACATATATTCAGTTTCCATAGTGATATGGTTGAATACAGCAGATTAGCAATGTGCTGAGAAAGGACTGCAGGCTGCCGTCAAAGCCTCCTTTTAAAGGGTTCAGTAGTGTCACGGCTCCTTCCTGTTTGGATGTTCATTGCAATGGACCTTTTGCTACCTTTGGCTCCAAATAATTTTGACACACACAGACATTTTGTAAACGGAATTATTTTTTATCAAAATTTCCATAATTTTGTTGGTTTGATGACATTGATTAAAATAATTATCATTAATTTACCATACACAATGTGATATTTTGGACTAAAATTTGGGTTTATTTCAATAAAATCTTCTTAATATAAAAGTTATAAAGCATGCTCACTATTTATTTTATATCAAATTGTCCCCTAAACCTGCAAATTATAACAATTTATTGAGAATTAAATGGCCTTCCATTGAACTGGGAAGGGAAATAACCAGCCGTTACACTGGAAGATAGCATAGAAAAAGAAATCAAGACAAAGTATTAGACTGTAGCTTTACAAAACTGACAACTTGTAATCCAAGAAAGTGGTTTAATTTCAGCTAACAGTTTAAAACTAAGAAGACTGAAAAATATGCATGTTTTTGGTGTTTAAAAATATATATGAGGCTTTTTTTTTTTTAAACTGGTTACGACTCTTAGCAATCAGAGAAAGACACCAGTGCATTTTATTGCATCCTCAAACAGCATTAGCCTCTGACCAGGGAATTCATTTGAAATCCAAGAGACAATAATAAAAATAATACATTGCAAGCATCCGCAATTAGAATGTGTTTTCTAACTTGTATTTACTAGTAAATCGTTTTTTCTATTGAGTGGAAATCCACTGTTCCATGTTTAATAATATAGTTTTTGTTTAGCATAAGAATTTTATTAGCCAACATATATTATACACTCTATTATGTCCTATAGAAAAAACAAATTTCAACACATTTTTGATGATATGAACAGAAGATAAAGGGCCATTTGGGGAAAGCAGCTTGCTTTGTGAATAAAGCCTCACCAAATTATCTTGTTTACAAAAAAAAAAAAGATTGATCTTTCATTCGACCTTTTGCAAACGTTCTTGCATCACGTGGGGCTCATAAGGCAGACAGAGGACACATTTTCGGCCAGCATATAAATTTTCCTGTATGAATATAAAGCTATACATAATGTATGCTGCCTGATATGTTGTGATTTTACCTTGCCACGAGGTTTGTTTGTTTGTTTGTTTGTTTGTTTGTTTGTTTGTTTGTTTTTTGCAGCAGTGTCCTCTACTGCAAGGCAGCTGACCAGCTGCTTTGGTCTTTTTCCTGACAGAAACTCTTTCTCACACTTGCTACACTAGCAATTCAAAAAGATGAGCATGATAGCATTTTGATATATTGTTATAACTTTTATTTTGTAATACTGATTTAAAAGGAAATTGGATTTAATGGTGACAAAAAAAATAGATTTAATTTATTTATAATTTTGATGACTATGAAAAACATTGGTATGGATTTTGTTTAATAAAACGCTCTCTGGGACCCCCAGGCGTCTTCAGTCAGTATCAACAGGCCACATCTCCATCATAACAGGCTCTATCCTTATCCACAGGAGCCTCATCATCTCAAGCATATTTTTATGTACCAAACTAAACAATTAAATGTTATTTTTACGTTTTTGTCTTCCTAAAGGTTAGATAGCACACATTGCTATATAACCTTTTAAATACTGTTATTTTGAAATTCAGCAGCCAAGTAAGTTCTTAATTCAGAGTAGGCCCATATGCGTGGTTCTTGGAGGATTTGTTTGATATATCCTTTATATCCTTAAAATATTTTGTATTATCCAACCTTTATTTCTATTCAGCCATGTAAATTATCTTAGCCCTCACATGCCTAATCTTTCTCACTAGTCAACCTTTGTCAAAGGTAATTCGCAGTTTTTTGGCAGGAGCAGCACAGCAATCCCAGTAGAAAGCCATGTAAGGGGAAGGAGATGTGTGTGTGTGTGTGTGTGGGGGG
>JAVLVB010000779.1:3361669-3441295 GCA_032876305.1 Orestias chungarensis | reverse complement strand
CAATTTCACTGGATCTGTGGGAAACAAAATATGTAAGTCAGCGGCAACTGCTACGTTTGAATCCCTTTGAGGGAGAAACTGTGCTTTACAGATGTGGGATTTAACTTCTTTGCATAGTTAATCCTTTTACAAAGGCAGGAAATGAGAGAGGTGAAAAACTCCCCCATTGGAAGACGCTTTATTTGGTATTCCTGAAATATCTGCAGCCAGCTTGTTCTCTGAATTTCACATCCAACAATACCTCGACGCATGTGAATAATCTGGCTGGAGCCGATTGCTATCTGCCAGAAATGTCCTCTCAGCTGTTTGTAAATTGAGCGTGTTTGGGACGGAGTGAAAAGGAGCTGGAGGAAGAGAATGGGAACAGAAAGAGCGAGGGAGACGCAGCGTAGGGAAGAGGCTAGACAGAGTTGCTGATGCACTTTCTTCCCAGAAATTTAGGTCACGGCAAACATTTTCTTACACAAAAGAAAGAGAGACAAACAAAAGCAGCTTCACCTTGTTCTGTTTTCTTGTCTTGAAAGTTGACAACATGGTGTAGAGATATGCAACATAAGAAGCCGTGTTCATGCAGTAAACCTCTAAGACTCTCATCTTTTGAAGGGTGAAGTAAATTCTATCAGCCATACCTTTGTGCAAAGTCCAAATTTTATTTAGGCTTCAAAGAGAAGGACTAACTGAGCCCTTATCTGGTTGTTCCTCACCACTAATAAAAATTAAAGCCAACCCCTCTATCATCTTCCACAGAGGTGTTAACAATCAAACAGGAACGCATTTTAGCATTTAAACAGAAAACAAGTGTTTGCCTCCTTTATAGAAAAATGGGAGCACCTCAATGTTTCAGACTGTAAAGCTCTGAGTGAGATCAATTCATAAGACATGTATACAATTCAGATGTACTGAAGTTTTTGCGGCTTCCTTTTTCCTGATGTAGAACAATTTCAACAGTGTTTTGTTGCTTCCCAACATCACCAGCAAACAAATTCTGAAGACTATTTGTGTTTTTTTTTACTGCTCTCAGTATGATTAAGGCAAATCTCAAAAATGTATTAATTGTTGTTCTTTTTTTCGGCATTCTTCTTATTATCTTCGAATGCAGACAAGATTTTCAGTTAAACCTTCCAGTTTTATTGGTCATCAGACTGACGCAAAGGCTTCGCAGTGGCTAAATAAAACAGGATGTGTACACAAATCCAGGAGAAGGAGGAAAAAACAACTGGGTGACAACATGAATAAAATATCTGAATTGCTTATGATATGCATACTAATGACTAATGATCATGCTAATTAGTTCATTTCGGGGACTGAAATTGCAGACTGGCGCTGGAAAATATGACTCCACGAACAAGTGTCTGACAAGTGAGATTTAAAAGGAGGATGGCAAGGAGTGAAACCTATCGTTTCACAGTGAGGTTGTTAAAATAATTTTTAAATCTCCTGACATTGATTGGAGAAGGTGAACCACCAATTTATAGCAAAGAATTTTACCCATGTTTGAGACACAATACAATGCCATTTATTTTTTATATTATCTAGATTTCTCTTGAGCAGTTTTTCATGTAGAGAGCCTTGCAAACAACTTCTTACCACCTGAAAATTCTCCAATTTTGTCCCATTCCACGCCTAAACTTCACTATATTTTATTTGGGTCCTACAGTATGTGACAGATCAACTGAATTTAATGGATAATTGTACAGTTAAAGTCAAATAATAGTAGCTTTTTTTAATTGTTTTCACTAATAAACACTGAACATGTTGCATGCATTTATTTTCAGCCTACTTTGTCAATATTTTGTATTATCCCCTTTAGCTGTTGCTAAATCTGTATTCAGTTGGACTGAACCAAAGGCATATGTAAGCATCGATTTTCAAGATTTTAAAGTAAATTTAATTTAGGTATAGACTTTTAACTAATGAATATTTGTAATATTATTTTAGGATCACCCATATTTAGCTCTATCATCTTTTCATTACCTCTAAATGTATCTTGCTGTGGAAACGCACACCTAGACATCATGCTGCTGCCATCACTCTGGCAGTACCTGGCAAAAGCAGCAGCTGGCTAGCTCCCCCGCTAACATGCAGACTTTTTGTTACTATTCTGTTTCCTTGTGTACCTACATGCACTTACTATCCACTATGTGCAAGCCTATCATCATCTACACCAGAGAAATGCTACTAGGCATTGCTAAACGCTGCAAAGATGCAACTTTCAGCCTACCGTTTCTTGATACCATGCTGGGCATTGTCCATCCAAGCAGACCGCAGCCCTACACGGCCCCACATCCAACTGGAAGACACAGGCGGCAGGCAAGCGAGCATAGCCAGAGGTGGGGGAAGTCAGAGGGTATCAGAGTGCCGCTTGCTAAGCTACCAAGGATCACAACCACTTCACACGCTGCTGCTCACCAATGTCCAATCATTGAAGAATAAACCGGACAAATGGAGACTCCGGCTCACTACAGATTGCCAAACGAGGAACAGCTATGTTTTCATCTTAACGGAAACCTGACAGCCATCATGCTAGAGGGGCTGCAGCTCATCACGCCGATCGCTCCGAAGATTCGCTAAAAACAAAGAAAGGCTGACTCTGTGTTTTTGTAAACAGCCGCTGGTGCACCAACTCCACTGTTGTTGAGCACTTCTGCTCCCCTGACCTGGCCAGAAGCAGCGCTCATTGTCACAGGGGATTTCAATCAGACTGATCTCAGGTCAGTTTGCCACAAACTTCACCAACACATCTCCTGCCCGACACGACACAAGGGGAAAACATGCTGGATCATGTCTACACCAACATCGTGGACGCCTACAGTATGAGCCTTCTGCCTACATTTGGTAAAAGCGACCACATTTCACTTCTCCTAAAGCCCACTTATTAACAGCTGCTGAAACAGGTGAAAAAAACGGTGAGGACAGTGCGTGTGTGGCCTGAGGGGGTGGAGTTAGTGCTACAGGTGCGCTTTGAGTGTGCAGACTGGGATTTGTTTAAAACAGCAGCCACCAGTGACAGTAAATGAATGATGTAAATGAATATGCATCCTCTGTCACTGGGTTATTCAAGAAGTGTGTGGATAATGTGACTGAACCAAAACAAATCCATACGTTTCCACACAAAGAGCCTCGGATGAACAGTGAAGTCCGCAGTCCGCTAAAAGCTTGAGACGCTGTCTTTAAATCTGGTAATAGTGAGGAACTCAAAACTGCCAGACACACCCTAAAGGCTGGCATCAGAGCTACAAAACGCACACACAGCTCTCAGATTGCAGCGTACTTTAACTCCAACTTGGACCCCAGTCGTATGTGACAAGGAATCCATGCAGCCACTGACTGCACGAGCCAAGCCAATAGTGTCAAATACACTGATGCCTCCTTGGCTGCAGAACTGAACACCTTCTATGCCTGCTTTGAGAACCCTGCTGAGGCGACCAGAACTACCCTGTCCTCCGCCAAAGATGGGTCACTCATACCATACTCATCAACCAGCCACATCCTTTACGGAGCTCTTCAACACCTTCCTGGTACATTCCAGGGTTCCTGGCTGCATTAAAACCACAACAATCATCCCTGTTCCAAAACAAAACCACCATCTCTTGCCTGAATGACTGTCTTATTGCTCTCATACTCATTGTGATGAAGTGCTTTGAGAGGCTGATCTCAGCTCAAATAAAGAACAGCCTCCCCAACACTCACCCCGCTCTTCACTCTGTACACCCACGACAGCTCCGACAAACACAGCACCAACACCATCATCAAGTTTGCTGATGACACCATCGGCAACATAACCAATGAGGATGTGGGAGCTTACAGGGAGGAGGTGAAGCTAATCGCAGAGTGGTGCACTGCCAACAACCTCTCCCTTAACATTAGCAAGACCAAGGAGCTGATTGTTGACTTCAGGCGTGGGAACAGAGGGCACACACTCCTGCGCATTGAGGGAAAAACGGTGGAAAAAGTGACCAGCTTCAAGTTCGTCTGTGTACACATCTCCGAGGATCTTACCTGGTCACTGAACATGTCTCACATCATCAGAAAAGCCCAACAACACCTCCAGTTTCTCAGACGGCTGAGGAGGGTCGACCTACCACAACAGCTCCTCTGCAATTTCTCAATTTCTACAGAGCCACTGTGGAGAGCATCCTGACCAGCTGTGCCACCATTGCTGAACACAAGGCCCTGCAGAAAGTGGTGAAAACTGCCCAGTTCATCAGTGCAACTACCCATCAACCTATACATTACCTCTACGACAAGAGATGTCTGAGGAAGGCTACCAGCATCTCTTCTGACCTAACCCACCCTAGCCACTTCCAGTTCCAACCATTGCCTTCCAGGAAGAGGTACAGAAACATCAGAGCCAGAACCATCAGACTGAAGAATAGCTTTTTCCCATGTGCAGTGATACTGCTGACCCCAGCTACATCAGTCTCTCCTGGTTGCCTCCATAGACACTGAGTGCACCAGCACTAATACTGTAAGCACTCTGTACTTTATCAACTTATTTACCTCTACAAACAATACGTCACCACTGAACTATCTATCTGAGCTGTTACATTCTTACACACCCTCCCATTCCCTCAGGTCAGCTGATCAGTTGCTTCTGAAGGTGTCAAAGTCAAAGTGCAAGCTCAGAGGGGACCGTGCTTTTTCTGTGGCTCCCAAGTTTTGGAATGATCTTCCTTTGGGCATACGACAGGCCTCCTCACTCTGTGTTTTTAAGTCTCTTCTTAAGACCCATCTTTTTTTTTTGCCGTTTTGCACAATCTGAGATGTTTCACTTTGTTTTAGTGTATCTGTATATTAAATACATATTTTATATTCGTTTTTTTTAATTTTTACAATTGCATTATATTTTATGATTGTGTACAACACACATGCACGTCACCCCTTACCTGTAACACATAGTTTTTGGTCTTTGAGATGCTAATGTTCTCCAAGAAACCTCTGAGACCTTCACAGATTTATACCAAGAATCAGCTAAATATATGAGGATTCTATTTACTAAAAGTCTAAAATATTAAAGCAGCTGAATGCATAGGATTTTATTTACGTCTGTCAGGAAAAAAAGAATTCAGACTGAATAATTTTCCTTTGACTCTTAAGGTATTATAGGAAAAAATTATTTTTCAGACAAATTTTTGTTGCAATTTAGTGTATTTCTTTTGTTTGTGTCCTGCAGGAAAACAATTCAAGGATGTGTTATAAGACTTTTATATTTATCGACACTACGCAGATTTTTACAGCCACTGGGCAGGAGGAACTACTGGCTAAATCTACTGTAAGCCTATGGAAGCCATTAAGAGAGAGGACAAGTAACTCCAGCTTAATGGAGCACATTCAGCAGTCACAAGGAGCCACATGCCAGCTTCCCACTACAATTAAAGAGACCAAGGAGCTGCTTGTGAAAAAAGGGCACCAGGCTAAATCAAAAAGCTCTGGGCATGCGGGGTAAGCTGGCTGAGTGTGCATGTCACCAGCCCCATGGAAACGCATGCCTGCTCCATCAGCAGGTGCATAAATATATGTCATGTTTAACACTTCCTGTCTGCGGGGAATGCAAACCAGATGGGATTTTAAATGCTGCATTTCATGTGGTAACATTTGGTGGGTTAGTTCACCCCTCATTGGTTTACCATCTGGTGCCCTCTCAGCCCCATGATAGGTTGGGAGCATTAACACCGCACTTGTAAACGCTCTTATGCCTCTCTGTGCCAGAGCGCGTTTCCAGCAGTTTACATCACAAATCTGCGCTGCAACGCCTCCTACACAACTCTTAAAAAGGTGTATTCCTCTTTTTTCAATTTCTTTCTTTCTCTCCCCACGCAAGGGCACGTAGAAACAAAGTAAAAGTGCACTTATAGGAAAACTACAAGCTTCAATGTAAAAACCAGTGCTTATAATATTCCATAAAATTAAACAAAAGCAAATCACTCACCATACTTAGATCCTTCTTAAATTGTTGCTTCTTCTCTATATTTGATTTAAGTTTAGAGATTTTTTTTTTTTTTTTTATATTTAAAATGAGAGGCATTCCTTGCGGGGAATTTCAATTGTTTCCACTTTTTGCATCTTCTTCACTCTTTTTTTTATCATTATTATTATTATTAATAGAGTTTCTGTTCTTCCAGTTTATCCAGCTCATATCATCCCATCGTTTGTGAAGGCGTCGGTCTTCACAGTTAGACAGCCAGTAAGTGTTTTCCCTCCCATCCTTGTATTGACGGACTCCCTTTATCTCAGTTTACCAATAAATCTCAGACAGACGCAGACTGGCCCCAGCATCCAAATTGCGCCTTTGGACACGACGGTGGTTTCTTTATGTTTACCCTTCATATATTGCCTTTTAACACCCATACCATACATTTTAATAGGGGGTGGGGGGATGTTGGTTTTGGAGAGGGGGGGCTCACATTTCCAATTGTTTGTTCCATAGAATTAAAATATTAACTAATATCTTCAGTTGAAACAAAACTTGCGAGCGTTCTCTACAAATTCAAAAGCAATAATAAAAAATTATTAAACTTAACATTGAAACAAGAAAGATAAATGAATAAGAAGAGAGTGTGATCTCGGTTCAGCCTATAGATGAGGATGAGGAGGGGAGTTAAAGAGGGGGGGTGACTTTGAGATGACATTGAGGCTGTGTAGATGGGAGTTGAGTCTCTGGTCGTTGATTTTAGACAGTCGCACCAGGCAAAGCGGCTCCTGCCCGTTTTAATTCAACCTCTTAGTCTTCTCTCTTTCTTTCTTTTGGTCTTATTTTCTTTCTCCTCCTCCTCCTCCTCCTCCTCCTCCTCTTCCTCCTCTTCATTCTCCTGGTCTTCAGCACTGCTCCCCTCTGGACAGCTCCGGCTTGGACACCACCGACGGTGCATGGTTCCCTTACAGGCCTTTTTTAATGGCAGTAAAATACATGCATGTTTCGAGACACACCGGGAGTTTACAACTTGACCCGCGGGAGGAATCTTCGGATCTCTCGTTCGGCGGTTCGTGGCAGAAGCCCCGGCGGAACGTTTCCCACGACCACTGTGAGTAAAACGTTCAGAATATTTGCTTCCCCGTTTGTGGGAATTGGTAAATGTTCCGCTCAGGCATTTGTCATTTTCGACAACAGTTGGACTGACTGGATTGTTAGTGATGCTGTCGATCTGTTGCTGAGGTGATGTTGTCGATGCTGGTGGGATAAAATCAAGCAAATATTTGCAAACTTATCTCAAATCTACAGTCAAACATGCATAGTTGATTCCAGTCTGTTTGGTGTTTGCAGATGCAACGAGTCACATTGTAGTGCACAGAGTTTTCAATTAACGCAGCAGAATGTGCGCATTTTTACTGCGTAACGCTTTTACGCATTTTGACTTTTTTTTTGGTCTCCACGGCGCGTCTGTGTTCCAGCGTTTTGCGGTCCACGTTTGCATTAATTTCTCCATAAAATAACCGCACGTGTTAATTGGTAGACCTCGCTGAGGTTCATTTTCATAGGCTGGGCTCTATTGCTACGGTGTGTCCAACGCTTACAAGTGCATGTTTTGGATCACTTTGCATTTCTGCTTATATGCATATATATGCGCGTGTGTGTGTATATATATATATCTTATATGTCATATTCAAATGCAAAAATCATGTGTGTTGTTTTGTTTTTGGCTGTGAATTAGGTGGAATGTTTCTTGTGTGACGAACACCATCAGAATCTGGTGCTCAGTGATAGAAATTTTTTTTTTTGGCATATATTCACTTTAGATGTGTCTTTGGAGTTAAAAAAGACATGACTAGTTTGAAATGCTGATGATGATTTGATAGAAAGGAATGTGGTACATTATGTGTCCACCTTTGTTGAAACAGGTAACCATTTTTTTCCCGCACCCTCCAAACAGAAAAAAAAACAATGACTCTGTCCATGATCTTAGGTTAACAACGACTGATGCGCACAGGCTTCATCTCCAGAAATTTGGATTGAAGGGTTAGTTGTAGGAAGAAAAAAAACAAAAAAAAACAAAAAACCCCAACATAACCGCGAAGCTGCTGTCTACGTGGACCGGTGCTGAAGCCTCCCGTCCAACTGCCAGGACCTTTGCCAAATCCAGAGATATGGCGACGAACGGCACCAAGGCGGATGGACAGGTCACAGAGCTGAACGAGGTGGCTGCCAACAACGACAAGCCCAGGTCCCTGGACCTGAAGTCAGAGAAGAAGCAGAAAGACATGCCCGACAGGGAAACATGGGGGGGGAAATTTGATTTCCTCCTTTCTTGTGTGGGTTATGCAATTGGACTAGGGAACGTGTGGAGATTTCCCTATCTCTGCGGGAAAAATGGGGGAGGTAAATAAATAAATATATATATATATATATGTATACGTATTGTTTTTTTTAATTGTTTTTTTATTTTATTTAATATTTTCATTTATTGTTTATGTATGAAAAGTGACAGACCCATTCAGATAAAGGATGCACATGATGGACTGTTTAATTTTCTGGGAAAATGGAACAAAGCTATGCCTACATTTAGAACCCTAATGAAGTAGGCTGCTAACCATCATCATGTGAATTTGGCTTCTCTGAGACATAATTATGCTCAGATTTGACTGTTTCTAATTGAACTGGGGCCATTTAAGATGACATATGTTGTGTATATCGGCTAGATTAAGTAATTTAACTAAACTAAAAGAATTAGTAGTTTTGTACTGAGTTGATCAGTGCAGCTTTTCCATTAATAATTACTTAATGTGAATCTGTTTTGTCCATTCAGGAGCTTTCTTGATTCCATATTTTCTGACCCTCATATTTGCCGGGGTCCCATTGTTCCTACTGGAATGCTCTCTTGGTCAGTACACCTCAATTGGAGGTCTTGGTGTGTGGAAACTGGCTCCTATGTTTAAAGGTACATTTAGATTTTATTAAAATGTAAAAACATTTTTTTCTTAATTTAACAATTATAAATCATTTTTGAATGCTAGGTGTGGGACTGGCTGCAGCTGTCCTCTCCTTCTGGCTTAACATTTACTACATTGTAATCATTTCTTGGGCCATTTATTACCTGTACAACTCATTTACCACTGTAAGTGTTTATAACTATTTTAAATGTGTATAAGAAAATCTCCAAATTGGTCAAAATCGGGTGCAAAGTGTATTTTCTTTCCTTTTCCAGGATCTTCCATGGAGTTCATGCAACAATGTATGGAACACAGAAAAATGTTACACAAACTACTCCATCCCAGATACGACCAACCTCACCAGTGCTGTGTTGGAGTTCTGGGAGTAAGATATTGACCTCTTTTTTCACTTTATTTCAACTGCAGACCTTTAACGTAAATGCATGCCAAGATGCCCTCCTCTATCACTTGCTGGCTTCCCTGTGTGTAAAATGGTGTTATTGCTGTTTACTCTGTCTTACAGGCGCAATGTGCATCAAATGACTGATGGTTTGGAAAAACCAGGCCAGCTGAGAGTGCCATTGGCAATAACACTAGCTATTGCCTGGGTTCTTGTGTACTTCTGTATTTGGAAAGGGGTTGGCTGGACAGGGAAGGTACAATGTTTGTTTGTTTTTTAGCTATCCAATATATATACTAGTATTGCTTATGCTGGTTTGTAACAAGTGTATGCACATCCCATATTGAACAGTCTAATAAGAGCACATCAATCTTTTAGATAGCATTTTGCATGGTCTCAAATTGTTTTATTTTTTTAATAAGAGAACTTAGAAAAAAAAAAAAAAAAGTCATGCTCCCCTAATGCTATTCTTGTTTAATTCCAATTCTCCTGACACGTTTTCCATTCTGAATGTGGATTCCTAATAGGAGGAGCAGTCAGCCGTGCCACCTGGGTCTGGATTTATCCCCGTTTCCTACTCAGAGCAGTTTCTCTCCCATGTGATGCCACATTTCAAAAGTCAAGTTCATCAAATGCCCATGCCAATTATTTATATATAAATATATTTTTTTTTCGTCAGCCACATCCTACTCCCAGTCTACAAATTTGCTCTCTGAATAGCGCAGCAAGTTAATTGAGGATGAATTATATGATTTTTTTTTATGTTATAAAAAAAAAAACATGAAAAAGCTTTGTAAAAGTGTATATCCAAGCTTTCCAACTGATCACCTCTTCACATTTCATTTTTCAGGTTGTTTACTTCTCAGCTACATATCCCTACTTCATGTTGTTTATTCTCTTCATCCGTGGGGTGAGCCTACCTGGAGCCAGTGATGGAATTTTGTTCTATATAACCCCTAACTTTGAAAAGCTGAAAGAGTCTGAGGTAATGACATGTTATTATGGGATTTGTCTCTTCGTGCTGCATGCCCGGGTGAGTCGAACCTGGCAAGACGCAACTTAAACTCTCCTGTTCCTCTGTCAGGTATGGCTGGATGCAGCTACGCAGATCTTTTTTTCCTATGGATTGGGGCTGGGGTCGCTTATAGCTCTGGGCAGCTATAACACATTCAATAATAATATTTACAGGTAAGAGCTGCAGATAAGTCATGCACTAGATTTGATATATGCCATTTCGAGGGAGAACTCTGCTGATATTGTAAACAGATATCACTCAAAACATACCCTCAATTTAAAGGTGCTTAGTAAGAATTTAAAAAGTCTTACTAAAATATTTGTGGATGTCTGGCATGAATGGAACATCAGTCTGGGGTGATTACTTCGATGCCTGAGTGTTTTCTCTAACTGATCCACATTCTGGGTCACCTAATCAGTTATGTAAAATGGTTGCATTCGGATTGGGATTCTTGTAAGATTGCTTTTTTTTTTTTTATATAAGGTAAATTGTCCATTTTTGTTCACATAGAATGTGAGCATTTCAGCTACAATCATGCACTTTTACCTAATATCTTGCAGGGAAAGCACTCCCACGGCTGGTCTATCCAATGTACCTCCACTTTTTTTTTTTTTTTTTAGAAAGGTCAAAATAGAATGGCGAGAAAAAGTAAATTTCAACCTTTCACAGCAGCTCCATTTAAAATATATATATATGTTATTTCCTCTCCCCAGAGACTCTATCATTGTTTGTTGCATCAACTCATGCACCAGCATGTTTGCTGGCTTCGTAATCTTTTCCATTGTTGGCTTCATGGCGCATGTGACTAAGAAAGAAATTGCGGAAGTGGCAGCCTCAGGTAACTGCACATGGCACTGGCTTTTGTCACTGCTACCCTCTGCAATCCCTAATGATCTTTGCATTAGCCTGCTTTTTTGGCATATTCAAGAGTGACGAAATTTACAATAATGCTTCCTATTTATATACCCAGGTCCTGGTTTAGCTTTCCTTGCATATCCAGAGGCTGTAACCCAGTTGCCTGTATCACCTCTATGGGCCATTTTGTTCTTCTCCATGCTGCTCATGCTGGGGATAGACAGTCAGGTAAGGGGCTCGGTGTTGATCTGCTCATGTGCTGACCTAAATATTTAAAAGCAGTTACATATCTAGCAGCCCACCTCTGCTCTCTGCATGATAAGCATGCAATTTGCTCCCCGCAGATAGCTGTAGCTGAGCTTTGACATTAGCTGTCAAGAATTTTTAATGCAACCATATCACCTCCATTTGCCCGCAGGCTTTGCTGTTTCTTTATTTTGGCCGTGTAATTTTAATAAGGCCAAAACTGGCCCTGACCAAACATGACAGAAACACCAGAAATAACAGGCATTTTTTTCTTCATCAGAAATTAGAAATAAAAATGAATGTCGTTTTGTTTAATATGCAAATAATGAAGCAGCAAACAGTAAGGAAAATTTTTATCTGATCCTTTTAGATTCCTTGACAAGAACACAATTTTACAATTTATCACTGATTCACAAAAGTGAATCCTCACATAAATGAATATCAAGGATAAATTAAATATACATTTACAGTTACATTTTGAGGAGGTTGTATAGGGAGGAAAATACTACAGATTAAAAACTATTTTCAGTACATTGTGAATCTTTCTTTAGAAAAACTCTTGTCGGCAATAGGTAGTCAGTAATGTCACTGGATAAAACATACTTTGCAAACACAAGCAGAGCGTGTTAAAATGAAGTAAAATAGGCTTCTTTTTTTGGTTTGGTGATTATAGCTAATTTTAAAAATGTCTGGGGGGAAATTTTTTGTTGAAAAAGAAATACATTTTGAAATTGCTTCAGCATGTAAGAGACTTGAGATGCTAAAAAAAACAATCTTTGATTGTCTGATGATTATTGAAGATTGTTTTCATTTTAATGTTTACAATTTTAAAAACAGAAAACAGCTGAGATATAGAATACTTTACCTTAAAGATGTACCACCGCCACTATAATAGATTACGATTGTGGTAGAATTCTGTTCCTTTCTAGAAATATTTAAAGATGGCCACATATTTGGTTGTTTTTCAAAGTATTTTCCTTTTTATTTGAAACTTTGTTCTTGGTTTTGCACAGGCCACAGAAAGTAATATACCTTCCAATATAACATTTGGTATTTTTTCCTCATGACAACATGCAATGAGCAAGACATACATTGCTACAACTAACATATTTCCAAAATCACAAAAGAAAAATAATCTAAAAGCAGCCATCTGCAGTCCAGACAGATACTTCAAGCTGTTGCTGTGATTGTGTCCTTCAGTTCTGCACTGTCGAAGGCTTTATCACGGCCCTCGTGGACGAGTTCCCGAGAGCTCTTCGAGGCAGACGAGAGATCTTCATCGCTGCTGTCTGCTTGGTGTCCTATGTGATTGGACTTTCAAACATCACACAGGTACAACATGGCAACTCTGTATCAGTTAGCATCTTTCTGCATTTTCTCTTTTTTTACATTTTTCTTATTTTATGTTTTATTTCTTTTTACTTAAACCAGGGTGGGCTCTATGTGTTCAAACTGTTTGACTACTACTCTGCCAGTGGGATGTGTTTGCTGTTCTTGGTCTTCTTTGAGTGCATCTCCATATCTTGGTTTTATGGTATGTGTAATTATAAACTTTATTTTAATGGAACCACAAAAATGTTTACATTTTGGCAAAAAGCAACTTCAAAAACCAAAAAAAAAACAAAAAAATTATATTTAGATGTTTCAACTGCCTCAACTTCTGCTCCACCACAGCTCTCATGTGTCTTGGCTTATTGTGCTTATCACCATGCAAGGTAGATCTCAGAACATACAAACAAATCAGACAGGAATATTTTGGTCATGCATTGTCTTGTCCGGCAGGTGTAAACAAGTTCTACGACAACATCGAGGAGATGATTGGCTACAAACCCTGTATATGGTGGAAATTGTGCTGGGTCGTGTTTACCCCTCTCATTGTCGGTGTGAGTACTTTAACCTAATATAATAGTACATCTAAAGTCACGACATGAAAGCTGAAACAATAAATAAAGTCAATATTACCTACCTGCAGCCATTCAAGGCTGAGACAGCGCTGCCTGTAGTTAGAAGTGTCAGGATGCATAAAGTGTCTATTGTCTCCCACAGGGTGTGTTCTTGTTCAGCGCTGTACAAATGGTTCCCCTCACGATGGGGGACTATGTGTTCCCGGGCTGGGGTCAGGGAGTTGGATGGCTCATGGCTCTATCCTCTATGGTTCTCATTCCAGGATACATGGTCTACATGTATCTTGGGCTCAAGGGAACGTACAAGGAGGTGAGAAGACAATCACACTATTTGAGATACCAAATTTTTCCCCATTTCATTTACTCAAGCTCTTACCATTCGGGTTTGCTTTTTCAGTTTTGGGGGGTAAAACGATGCATATGTTGATTCACTGCAAACTATCCAAACTTTTAAAGATAAATGAGCAAATACTGATAGGTTTTAAACTTTTATAGGACACAAAAGTTTGCTGATTGAGACACTATTAAAGTTTGCATGATATATTTGATTTAAGAAACAAAATAAATATTTATAACTAAATGAAAAAATTATTTCTACAAAAAAACAAAAGAACTATTGTCTAATGAAAAAAGCTTGTAAGGTAATGACAGCAAAGTGAGTCTTGTTGTAATATGAAAACAACTTGAGATACAATAGATATGCTTATGTGCTGTTCAGCATAAAACAGTAAGCTAAAAAAATATTTGCTTACATTGTGCACATTAAAAAGCATAGTTAAGCTGTGGGTGCTGGAGGCTTCATTGGTAGAGTAGTTGCATCATGAGTGAGTATTGCTCTCTACATTGTTCTCCTAGGTTCTATTCCTGATCTCGGGCCATTTGCTGCACATGTTCTGCTTTTCTTTTACCCTCTTTTCCATCAAATTACTGTTTACTGAGAGCCACTGTCACTAACAAAGAAAAAATCCTTAATTAAATTAACTATATAATTATGGATCCCTAAAATTACTCATTTATATTAAATATACGTATAATGGCATGCAAAGGGTAGATAAACTAATCTCATTTTTAAAGTAGGCATTATACTAGTTTGTTCCCCTTAAATATAGAAAAAAATCTTCCAAAAATAATTGCACAACCACTTTAAGCACATTCAAATATTTCTGGAAATCTTACTAGTCAGCACTTTATTTAACCCATGTTGAAATATGAATAATAGTTCATCAACAAGATCTGTGTGAAATAAACTGTCCTAGATTGATCAAGTCCTAAAAACACATTGATAAAATATTTCTGAGTGGTGTTTTTTTATAAACAGCAGGAATTACCACTGAATCATGACTACTGGTACTCTAGGATATTGGGAATCGTAATGGAAGCACAGCATTTAAGAATTTTGAACAAAAACATAGCTTTCATAGATTATCAGAAAGTGGCCACTTTTGGAGCCTTTTAGAACATATTTCACGAATAAAGGGTCATGCATCATGGAAAAAGTAACATTCCTCATTCTGGCGCAGCAGAACACTGTGTGTCCGATGAGATAAACATATATGAAAAGACTTGATGTTAAACAAAGTACTGAAGATTTTCTTCTATTTATATGCACATAATGCATGTTTTTCAATGTGCCAGCATCCATGGAAGGATTAAACAACAGTGTCACAGTGGCTTAAAATGTGTTGTTTTTTTCTACCATTGAATATATTGCCCCTAGCTAATTTTTTTAAAGAAATACAGAAAACTGGGTTGATTTAAGATAATAACCTGGGTGAGAATGCCTGTACTCCAAACCATGGATTGAAAACCACATCAAAAGTACAAAGAAACCCACATTAGGGTGTCTATTTCTGTCCCTTAACTAAACTTACAACTCTAAGAAAAGAAGAAAGACAAGCAGAAACCAACTAAAGTTAATGATCTTTACTTGATTTGCCAGTTGAAAAAAATAGTTTCTTTACTTACGACTTGTAATTTAATTTGATCTTTTTTTTTTTGGTTTTTCTTTTGTTTGTTTGTTTGTTTGTTTTTTTAGCGTCTTCGAATAATGTTCCAGCCTCCTAAAGTTGTAAGAAAATGTCAGGAGAATGGACCTGAACAGCAAGTGGAAACCAACACTGGCAACCTGTCCAGCCCCGCCAATCCTACCAATCCTACTAGCTCCACTAACCCAGCTCCAACCATCCCAGCCAGCCCAACCAGTACAGCTCCTGTAAACTCGACCAGTCCCGCTGCACCTGCTAACGTGGCTCCTCCGCCAGTAAATCCAGCTTCTGCTTCTAGCCCAGTGAATCAGACGACGAGTCCCACTGCCACGATTACCACCACAGTAACTACAACCAGTCCGGTTAACCCAACCGTCAAAACTGTTAGCCCGACCAGCCCACCTCCAAACCCAACTAGCCTACCAGAGCCTGTTAATCCCGTTAACCTCATCAGCCCACCCTCTAACCTGACCAATGCTGAGGCCAATGTGTAGACAACAACAAAACCCTCATGGAGCATGTAGACAAAACAGAACATTACAAAGGACTTCCAACATCTCAATTGATTCACCTACCTCCAGGGGCAATTTGTGATCAAAACAGATTTTCCGACCACTCTTAATTTTTCTGTATTGTTCTGAAAACAAAGTCAAAGACTTTTAGTGTTTACCGATAAAACCGTAATTGAGAAAAAAAAAGTAAACATACTGTGTAATACTGTGAGAAGAGAAAAAAAAGTTATAAATTAGAGATTTGTTGAATATCTTCATGAAACAAGTAAATACCGTGTGAATATAGTAGATGAAGTAGTTAAAAAACAAACTTGACATTACAGAAGAGTGCAAGGGGATGCCGTCGATTTATTTATTTATTTTTTTTTTTTTTGTGGATGTTTACCAAACCTCACACAGTTATCTCTTTTACAAACGTTGCTCTTTGTGAGGTTAAACTACGAGCCACGAGGCAAACTGGGGAGCTCTGAGTAAGCACAATACCAATATAAGAAGTTCATGTTTAGGAGCAATCTGGAGCAGTCCAGACTTTGTTGCAAAAGATGTTGTGTGTGAGAGAGACTGTTATTTTTTTCCTTATTTTTTCAGTGTAAAAAAAAAAAAGAGAGAGAAAACTTTTATGTGATCAAAGCATTTTTAGAATTATTTTTAGGATGTTTTATACTGTGTATGTTCAAATGGAGGACCAAAATCAATAAGGCAGACAAAAGCAAAAACTATGCCATTGAGTATTCGGTTGGCAAAGCACAGGGTACAAGTAAATAGAGGTACAAGTAAGTACAATAAAAAATAATAAAAATGAAGAAGCACATGGTTCGAAAAATGATTTGCAAACATTGACTATCCCTTAATGCAGTCAGTCAATCCTGTTTACGTTTTGCATGTTTCCTCAGGAACATCGTTGAAAAAAAGTTTCTCAAATGTCTCCTGACAAAAACAAAACAAAAAAATAGAAAAAAGAAAAAAAGAAGATGAACTGAGAAGGCCTTAAGCCAATGCACCGAATTCAGCCTAGTGATAGTCTGTTTACATGACTGGGCAGAATTACAAAAGTAAAACACTTTATATGCTAGCACAAAACAACCGGGACCAACTCTGTGTTTAAGTACAGTCCTGTTTTCTTTTTCTCTATGTGTCACGACCAATCATAGTCCGATCAATATGTATTCAGCAATACATATGTAGATGTTTAGGTTCAGACCAGTCGGCAAAGTGGTCTGTTTCTCTTTTTGTTTACGTTGTCTTTGCTTTAAGTGGAGAGAGAGAGAGAGAGAAAAAAAAAAGAACAAAGAACATAAAGCACAGACTTTTACCATGGCGTGTTAGGACAATGTGAGTTTGCTTCTATGGCAGCTACCGTGAAAGGCATGCAGTTGAAGGGAACTTGTTTACTCTGAAAGCAAAACAACTGAGCGAAAATGTGAAATGGCTACAGTTCATGTCCTGTGAATTTTGTATAAAGTTACTCTACCACAGTTTTCTCTGGAAGTTTGTTGTAAAACTGTACCGTGTAAAACATGTAACTGTGAGTGTCTGTACTACATTGGAAGTTATTGTCTAAATGTTACAACAAAAAAAAAAAAATGGGGTTGCTGTTTTCTGCAATAATATTTTGATTACAGAAGCTAAAGCACATATCCTACAGATCTATAAGAAATGACTATGAAAAATTAAGATACTGATGATTATATTAAAATAGAAAATTATGTCTAGTAAAATAATATTGTTTTGTATATTTTTAACTGTCTCACTGCCTAATGTAAAACATAATATAAACATGATATGTATATCTAAATGGTGTCAAATGATAAAGCACGATTGTTATGTTATACAAACAGAAAAAGACTGAAAAAAATAAAGAGTTATAGATAAAGTAAGTAGAATACATGGCTGGCATATGTCCCTACAACAATGTGTCATTAATGTAGCAGTGTTTCTGGATACAATGCTACCAGAAAATTAGGTCAACTATCTTATTAAAAGATGTTCGCTGATCTGAATCCTCCTGCAGTAATTGGCTGTTGTTTTCCTCTCTCTCGTAAATAAACCTCCTCCATGGAGTATTTTTTATTCAGTGGATGTAAGAACATTCTGAGACGTAATAAAACTAAAAAGAGGGATTAGGTGGAAGAAAATGCAATGCTCAATTCTTTCTTAGTGTTACATGTGGGTCAGGTGGGGTGTGTTGAGGTAACTAAATCCTTTCCTTAGTAGTTTAGGTTTTAAGATGACACCCAGCTTAACTCCGCCAGTGGGGTAAAAAAGAAACTGATCACAACAGCAGAGCAGAAAGAAGTCTGGATCCCTCCTGGGTGTGTGTGTGTATGTTTGTGTTTTAGTATCAAAAGCCCAAACTGATAGAAGTCTCAGCATCACCACAAAACAGCTGTGGCCTCAGGGCCTGACGTGCCCGCCTGCTCTGTCTCCCTGTCCTCTGATGGTTCTGAGCATATTTGTTTTTCTGTGTCTGTGTTTCTTGCTTACACCTCCCCCCACACACACACACCACCAACTCCTTCACTCGCTGCCTCCATTAGCTTCCAGTGTGATAAAAGACACGGAACCAGCTGACACCGCCACAATGGCTCGCCGTGGATCAAAGAATGAGTTGTCCCCTCCAGCAGCTAGTGGCAAACTGGTGCGTTTGTAGATGCAAACTTGTTTCTGCATGAGACTGAGGGAGATATAGAGACAGGTCAGGGACAGAAAGCTACGTATTTAAGTGGACTGGGGTTTGAAAAATGCCTTCAATGACAGCTCGTATAAACTACACCCCTGATAGATGACTTGGTGGCCTCCTTCATTGCTTGTTGTGCAATTTTGCATCATTACCAATAAAAACAAGTCACCAGCGTGACAGCCCAGACTGATGTCTTACATCCGGAGAAGGCATAGATCATCACTGACGGCCGAGGAAGACAGGAGGCGGAAGATCTTCATTAGTTGGGAGCAATGTTGCAGCATCCAGATAATCCTGGGACGAGGGGCAGCAACCTCCTTCAGCTTCGCAGTGAGAGATTCCCTTTATTTCATTGTGACCTCATGTTTTACTTTGTTTAAGATTTATTTGATTTTCTATGTGAGAGAATGCAGTGACTCCCAGTGTACCAAAATGCAAAAAAGACCACGTCAAAATAAATACATAAAATAAAACTGTTTCATGCTTTATACATGCAGGCTGCACAATTCAACTGAGAACATAAATCTTTCACAGGAGAAAATGAAACAAAATTAAGAAGCTTTAAAGTTGCAAAAGTGTGCCCATGCTGAGATGCAATAATTGTTTTGAGCTCCTTTTGATCTCATTTAATTATTAATACTGCTGAGTAAACACTTCACATCAATGATTGACCCAGAAATAGAATATAGTTGATTTGTCAATGATTTCGAAACATTTAAGGAAATACGGAACAACAATGACATAACTTTCCTTTTTTTTTAAATTGATGAATAGAAAAGGCAGAAACTGGTCAGTGAGGCTGCCAAGAGCCAGCAGCAAGGCTGGAGGAGCTTCAGGAATTTTTGGCAAGTATTCTTTGTGTTCTGCATGTGAAGACAGTAGACTGTGTTCAGAATGTATGTCGACCAATGAGTAAGTGTTAGAGTAATTTCTTCCAAAAAAAGAACATCCAAGCCAGGACTAAATATTTTTATACCTTGCTGGAGAATGTTTTATATTCAATTCCCAAAAGTACAGTATGTTTTGCACAAATAAACCCAACTGTGTAAACATTGTAAGATCAATCCATCCACAATGAAATGAGGTGGGAGCTTTTTGGTGTCTGCTTGTAATCCAAAAATAAATTGTTGCTGTGTTTTTTACATCATTGTGACTCTAAGCATACATTCCAAGATTTTTACATATCTTCTTTACCACATACGTTAAAAAAAAAAGATTAAAAACACTTCAGGACTGTGCACAATGTCCTCACAATCTGATAGAAGCAATGAAACGTTGTGAGTCAGAGTGGTGAAAAATAAAAGTTATTCTATGCTAGCTTCCTACCAAAGTGCAAGGGATTTCTATGTGCTAAATGCCACAATATAACAAATTAAATTAAAGAGATTAAGTGTATTCGTTGAAATCAGAAACTGACAAACTATGACAAAATGCATTCAAACATGTTAAATAAAGGCTAGATGTCAAAGTTATGGTTTTGTTGCATGTTGATGTAAATCCATTAAAGTATTCAGAGAGCAGGCTTGCTCTACTTAGCAAAAAAATTGAGAAATTAAGGATAATGTATTGTAAAATGTGTACTAGCTTGAAAGTTAGTATGTTAAACCTATATTATGTTATCCATAATAAACAAAATCACAATCTGCTAGTTGTTTTACTCAAATTTGCTGTAAATCTTGTTTAATCAGTTACTTTTTCTGACATTTTAATTCTGACTGAACATCATACAGGCCAATCTAAGTCTGTTTCTTGTTTTTATAACCTAATATGAGCTCCAGCAACTGCTGCTCTGCACTTGTTTAAAAACCACTAAAGGTCTGACATCTCACATGTCGATCTAGCCTATGAGGCTGCTCCCCTTGCAACACTTTCCCGCAGAACGATTAACGGCTTCTGGTTCTTCAAAGGGCCGTCTTAAACGAGTGAAGGGAACTCCCTTGAAACCCTGAGGGATTCACTTCATTTCGTGCTTCATAATGCAGTAGATGTGACACCAATCGACTTGCTGATTAATTTGCTATATGAATAAACCGGAGGACAAACTGTCGCTGTAAATTAGCTACACCCACCAGCACTATCCACGTTAATTGAGACGGATGCCATAAAGGTATTTTTTTATTATTTTGTTGTCCTGTAAAACAGAGGCTAAGGGCTAGGCGGCTCCATTTTGTGGCCAGTTCTGAGCACTGCAACGTTGTGCGGTGTTTAGGATTTCTTGGCACTCTTTATCAAGAGTCTATTTTTAAAGTTAAAAAGTCCTTGCAGTGTGGCTGCAGTAAAAGAGGGACACGGAGGTAGCAACAAACTGGTGATCCATGATGCTTTTAATGAAAGGATGACAGAGCTCTGCAGCTTACAGACTCACACACACCATCCGTGATTAATCCTCGTAGCCCACTTAGAGAAAGAGGAGCTAATTCTAGTGTGAAGATGAAAAGGCTGATAATTATGTTTATACGTTCTGTTTTAACCCTGGTGCCCACAGTGTTTCTAAATCATAATACCAAGCTGGATTTACGCTGCTCTGGGTCACTGAACCTTCATACTTCTAACATTTGAGTAATTATTTGGAACATTTTCTTTTTCCTAAAATGCTTTCGGTTTCTCCCAGGCTTCTGTCTGAGGTACCCTCACCCGAGAATTCAGAGCAAATAAATTAATGAATAACTAATCTACGCACATGCATGAATCTACATATCAATGTAATCAGAGGAAGTTGTATGCGTGGCTATTTCCAGTGCAGGGGCTGAGAGGATGTCAAGCATGCAAAGCCTTTCTGCATATATGCTAATGTGGCTCCCTTTTTGGACTCTGAATGTGAGTCTTGCTGGAATAAACGTGTTTACCAATTCACAAAGTGTCTTTTGACAAATGCACAGTAACTGCAGTGTTGCGCGTATATTAAGCCCCGCGTTTATGCTGTAAAAGGAGATCCGAGAGGAATGGGTGCACAGTAGGATCTATTGCGGATACCCAAAGATTTTTGCTGGTTCATATCTTCCTGTCATGACTGACATGTTTTACAGGTATCTGATCCACATAAACAGAGAACTCTCGGGAGTACAAAAATAACAAAGTTTATTGAATAGTGTGGATCTGTCTTGAAGCATGAACCAATGGTCAGGGCAGGAAACGGAAGGGGAATCCAGGAAACTGAGACAGAGACGCGGGGGACCGGAGACGTCTGGAGGTGAGACGGAGAAGGTGAGTAGTTGATAACAGTGAGGAGATGAGATGAATCTGAGCTTACTGTGTTGGTAGGTGATGACACCAGGGAGGGGTGAGTGGAGAGACTTTCCAGCAGTGTCCAGATGGTTATTGTCCAGAGGGGCGTAAGGCGGATGGTGAACGGTTGGAGCGTGCAGATCAAGCTGAGCACTGATAGCAGGAACCAGAGTGGTGTGAATCCAGGAGATATTGAACGGAGCGGGTATGAGCACAAGTGAGGTAAACTAGAAATTCTAGAGACTTAGAGATCTGGCGCAGAGAACAGGTAACGTTACCAGGAGAAACAAACACTCAGGTCGACGAGTAGTTGGATCCCTGCTCCTTATAAGCAGCTCAATCCAATCAGCCCAATCATGGATCACCTGGGCAGGAGCCCAGGTGAGGAACTGCTCCATCCTGATGGTGCTCTGGCGCCCCCTCATGGACAACCTGTGAAAGAGCTAGAAAGTCCCACTTTGACAGAACCCCCCCCCCCCCTCAAGGACCGCCACTTGGCTGTCCAGACGACGCAGAGGAGACCTCGAAATCTTTAATGAGACTATGATCGAGGATAAATGAGCGGGACACCCACCTACGCTCCTCGGTACCATAACCCTCACAGTCGACGAGATACTGGTGACCCCCACACCGTCGATGGGAAGCCACGATCCTCCGGACGTCGTAGGCCGGGTGCCCATCAATGATACAGGCGGACGGAGGGGTGTTGGCTGGAGGGCACAATGTACTGGTCTGGACGCGTTTTATTTGGGAAACGTGGAAGGTGGGATGGACTCTGAGACTGGCTGGAATACGGACAGGGACTGTGGAAGGACTTATGACGGATTCTATGGGATAAGGGCCGATGTAAAGCGGGGAGAGCTTTCTGGAAACTGACTTGAGGGGGATATCTCGGGCCGATAACCAGACTTGCTGACCGGAGACATAGGTGGGAGCTGGAATGCGCCTCCGGTCAGCGTACCTTTTGTTGGTGTCTGCAGTACGCTCGGCGAAGGTGGTGGTGAACGGAGGCGACCAAGATATCACTCTCATCTCGCGGGGAACAGTGGTGGTTGATAACCCAGGGAGATCTCGAAGGGGGAGAGACCAGTAGCTGCAGAGACATGGGAGTTGTGAGCATATTCGATCCATGGGAGGTTTTGGTTCCAGTCGGCCTGGTTAGTGGTTGTGAGACACCGGAGAGCAGCCTCGACCTCCTGGTTAAGCCGTTCTTTCTGACCGTTACACTGTGGATGGTAGCCGGTGGTCAGACTAGTCTTTGCCCCCAGTGCTGCACAGAAGTGTTTCCATACCTGGGAAACAAACTGGGTGCCACTGTCAGACAGAATGTTTACAGGAATGCCGTGGAGGCAGAACACGTGCATAACCAGGAGACGGGCTGTCTGGAAGGCAAAGGGCAGTTTACGGAGACATACGAGGTGGCAGGCTTTGTAGAATCTGTCGATGATGATGAGGATTGTGGTCATACCTTGAGACGGTGGTAAGCCGGTAACAAAGACGACTGCGATGTGGGACCAGGGCCGTTGAGGGATTTCGAGAGGTTAGAGTAGACCAGAGGGAGGTTTATTGCCGGATTTACTACGGGAATAGGTGGGGCAGGCTTGAACGAACTCGAGTACATCCTTGTGGAGGCTGGGCCACCAGAAACGGCAAGAGATCCGGGCTTTGGTCCGTCTGGAACCGGGATGACAAAACAGGCGAGAATTGTGAAACCACTGGAGAACACGTGAACGGACTGAGGAAGGGACATACGTGGTTCTTTGTTGTGAAGTTCCTGGATTGGGTTCTTGGCGGAGGGCGTTCTGGACGATGCTCTCAATCTCCCAGGTTACCGAACCAACCACACAGTCGGGAGGAATGATAGGGTGTGGTTCTGAGGAGGATTTGTCAGGGGAGAACTGTCTGGAGAGGGCGTCTGGTTTGATGTTCCTTTAACCATGTCTGTAAGAGATTAAAACGAGACTGTCTGGTGTTGAGGCGTTTGGCGGACTTGATGTACTCAAGGTTGCGGTGATCGGTCCAGATCAGCACAGGAGGGTTAGCACCCTCCAGCCAATGTCGCCACTCTTCAAGGGCCAACTTTATAGCCAACAACTTACGGTCCCCCACGTTATAATTGCGTTCGGCGGAAGATAGACGACGGCAGAAAAAGGCGCATGTATGGAGCTTGTTGTCCTCCTCTGACCTTTGGGAGAGGACAGCTCCAACTCCCAAATCAGAGGCGTTGACCTCAAGGATGACCTGACGTGTGGGGTCTGGTTGGACAAGGACTGGGTCTTGGGCGAACAGGGTCTTGAGTTTGAGGAATGCTTGGTTAGCTTCAGGGGTCCAGATTAAGTTTTGCTTGGTGGAGGTTAGTGCGGTTAGTGGTGCTGCGGTTTGGCTGTAGTTCTTGATGAATCTTCTGTTGAAATTTGCAAAACCTAGGAAGCGTTGTAATTGACGTCTGGTGTCTGGTGTGGGCCAATCAATAAGTCCCTCTAGAGAACGGGGCTCATTAAATAGGGCTAATTCATACTGCAAGGCTACGTTTAACGCCTCAAAAAACACGTTCTTCAGGGAACCTACGTCCCAGTTTATGCGAGAAGCTAAGGTTCTGAACTTAATTGCAAACTCAGAAACCCTTTGAGAACCTTGCATTAGTTTACATAACATTCGACCCAAAGATACTGGGTAATTTTCTTGACCAAATACCTCTCTTGATTCATCCTGAAATTCGTGATAAGACAAACCAAACTCAGGAAATCTATGAAAACGCGACTCCGCCCATTTCAGCGCTTTACCGTACATCTGACCGATCATAAACGCTATTTTGGCATCATCACTGAGAAAAGACTGCGGAGAATAAGTAAAAACCAAAGAGCACTGTAAGATAAAGTCCTCGCAGTCGCCAACCTCCCCAGAATACTTCTCCGGAACAGGAAGTGGAATTCCACGGGAAACAGGAACCGGAAGTTGCGGAGTTGGTGGATGGCATGCCACAGCGCTCTCGTAGGGGGGAGGGACCAAATCGGTGGTTCTGGGTGACAGGTTCTGAAGCAAGTGATTAATCTGATCAAGGGTGTGGTTTGTGGCGGCTTGTTTCTCTGTAAGGGAATGGAGTACCGATTCGTGCGACTGAATAATGGAGGACTGATCTGGCATCATCCTCCTGAGAGCCTCTTGTGGGTCAACCTGGCCTGAGTGTTTTTCACGTATCTGTACCACATAAACAGAAGACTCTCGGGAGTACAAAAATAACAAAGTTTATTGAATAGTGTGGATCTGTCTTGAAGCAGGAAGCAATGGTCAGGGCAGGAAATGGAAGGGGAATCCAGGAAACTGAGACAGCGACGCGGGGGACCGGAGACTTCTGGAGGTGAGACGGAGAAGGTGAGTATTTGATAACAGTGGGGAGATGAAATGAAACTGGGCTTACTGTGTTGGTAGGTGATGACGCCAGGGACGGGTGAGTGGAAAGACATTCCAGCAGTGTCCAGATGTTTATTGTCCAGAGGGGCGTAAAGTGGATGGTTAACGGCTGGAGCGGGCAGATCGAGCTGAGCACTGAGAGCAGGAAACGGAGTGGTGTGAATCCAGGAGATATTGAACGGAGCAGTTATGAGCACAAGTGAGGTAAACTAGAAATTCTAGAGACTTAGAGATCTGGTGCTGAGAACAGGTAACTTTACCAGTTGTAACAAACACTCAGGCGACGAGTAGTTGGATCCCTGCTCCTTATAAGCAGCTCAGACCATCAGCCCAAACACGGATCACCTGGGCAGGAGCACAGGTTAGGAACTTCTCCAGCTGGACGGTGCTCTGGCGCACCCTCCTGGACTACCTGCGAAAGTGCTAGAAAGTCCCGCTATGACAATGACATAAGATTTTTTTTCATGACAAGGTGATTTCAACGAGCATGCAAACGATAAGATTCTGACAAATCATGTTTACAATTTTCTTGCTTAAACAGTTAAATCTGTCTCTATGATGAGCTCTGCAGATAGTGATATCTTAACAACAAATAAACCTGTCACAACATTGGGGAAAATAAAGAGCCCCCTGATCTGTTTTCATAAACTGACTTTGTTTCTTAAGAACAGATAATCCAAACAGGCAGCAGGATTTTGTTCAGTCAATTAATACATGAAAATTAGCTGCAGTAAATGAGAGCCAATGTGAGTTTAGCCAGTCAGGAGGCTGTTCTCTGCTACCTTCAGTCGGCTACAGCAATTCTTGTCTTTTGTCACAGCTTATAACATCTCCCCAATGTGCCATAGGCTTATGGGGGAGTCACTGTAGATTACTGCCTAGGTCAAAAAAAGGAATGCAAATCAAGGAGAGGAATAGGCAGAGTGAGACATAGTGAAAAGATTTAGGCAGCAGGATGTCTAAACATGTAGTAGCTTTTGTTCTTAAATTCACATCTATTGTATTTGTATTTTTAATAATTTGTTTGTATACCATCTTTGAAAATAGATTAAAATCTGGTGACCTATTTTTTTTATTTTGCTTCGCTAAATGCTACCTTTATTGTACTTTATCGAAATGATATGTTATCAAACAACACAGGTCTGTTTGATTGCAAAAACAATTTATAGTTGATAATGGGGATATTTTGTTCAAGTGAATTTGCATTATTAGTTCTCCTCTACCCATAGAGTTCTATAATGTGTTATTTAAATTCATTCTAGTTTTATTAATATAAAATCATCCATCCATCCATTATCTAACCTACTTATTCTTGTGGGGTCGCGGGGGTCTGCTGGCACCTATCTCCAGCTAACAATGGGCGAAAGGCAGGGGTGGACACTGGACAGGTCGCTAGTCAATCGCAGGGCAACACAGAGGCATACATGACAAACTATCACTCATGTGCAGATTCACACCAAAGGACAATTTAGATTGCCCTGTTTTTGGTCATGTTTTTGGACAGCTGGAGGAAGCCGAAGTACCTGGAGAGAACCCATGCATGTACAGCGAGTACATGCAAACTTCATGCAAGGCAAGGCAACAGTGCTACTTACTGAGCCACTGTGCACCCCCATATAATATCAGTTTAAAATCAATTTTATCTTAAAGCACAATCAAGTCAAACTGGTCTTAAGACACAACCATAGTTTTGGGTCTACCCTGATCTGGTTACATATGTTTGCAGTCTCTTTTATAAGGACTGTGAAATATTTTAAACATGACTTTTTTATGGTGTTTTTCCCCCAACTGAGCTATGAATGTCTGCTGCTCCTCATACGTTAGTATTTGTCTTCTGCCTTCCTCTCTAATTTGACCCCTTCTTGCTCAGCCAGTTGATTTAGATCATATTCGTCATGTATTAGTAGGTTTGCACTTACCAAGAATATTGCTCTATTGTCTAACTCTGTCGGCTTCTTTTGCTGATCTTAAAGATGCTGTTCTCAACACATTTTCAAGTACTTCATGATTTAAGAAAAAGGCTTTAGGTAATCCTTTTTTTTAAAACTTCTCTTCTACTGTCTTCCCTTCTAGTTATGGTTTTAAATGTTCTTCCAAAAGTCTCCTAACATCAAATGGAGGTTTTGTCTTCCATCTCTCCCAAAATTGAAATTAAAATTAAGATTACTTAAATTGACACAGAGGAAAGACACAATAAACTGAATTAAAATCATACGACTGCTAAAAAAAAGTTAACCAAAGCAAGAAGCCACGCTTCACTCGCAGCGGCGTAAGTGGTCATGCTTGCATGCATGAACTTGCAGCATGTACACGTGCACCTTGTCTTACGTTAGCATGATGTGCGTAAACTTACTGTATGTGAATTTGCACAAGCACTCCTGTTTGAAGCGTGAAGACAGGACTAGGCAGCTGCTCCAGGCACTGCTTCACTAAAGATCAGGATTGTAAATAAATGTCGCCAGTACACACTCAACTTTTCACTCCTCTGGATGTTGTCTGAATATAGGATCACCAGAAATCAGAACTGAAAGTGAACTGGAAGACAATCACATTGTTGACACAAAACAGTTGGGTTTCAGAAACAAATTATGTTAAATTGGATATTTCTTAAATAAATGGCAAATACATCTTTAATGCTATCCAAAAGAATCTTCCTCTTTGAAGTTTGCATAGCAATGCATTTTAATTAGATTATTTCGGGCATGTTGTCAAACCCAAATTTAACCAATTGACCTCCATGCGTGCCTTGCATGTATTCTCCATACTTTGCAAGACATGATCTCTTATTTGGTTTTGCCCTTGACTGCACATTGTAACTGTGCAGAATGCACACATATATTCATTTAGGTTGGCAACAAATACAAAGCAAGTAGTAAAAAAAAAGAAAATGTGGCAAAAGCACAAAATTGTTGCAGTGATTTTCTCTGGGAGACATTCTGTGCTTTACTATTTCTGAAACAGAAAATATACAGGCAACTTTTATGGGAGTGCTGTCATACGTAAACAAGCTCATTCATTTGTAGTCTGTCTCGCTCCCTATCGTAAACAACGTCCACATGTGCATACAAGATTTTGGCGGCCTTCTGGGCATGCTTGATCTTGAGGCAGTGGTGAATCACAGCTATGATGTTGTATGAGCTTTCTATTCCGATCTGTCAGGGGCGTTTGGGAACTGTGCTCAGTGATGGGTGAGTTTGCCCAGGCTGATCCACAGCCCGCCTGCTCTGTTCTCAATTCCTTAATCATCTCAGGCCTACAGATGCCGCACCCTGAGCTGCATGGTGACAGGTAAGACACCTTCAGGAGCAGCTTGTCTACTACAAGGTTGAGGTAAGCAAAAAGATCAGGGAGGAGAAGGTAATACTTAACAGTGGATGTAGCAAAACTAAGCAACCAAGACTCTGATACACAGAAGTCATATAATCCTACCATATTTCTATGTTTCACGCTGCCAATCAGAAGCTTCGGTGCACATTAAAAGAGGAAACGATAAAACACAAAGAAATTTAATACATTTTAAGAAGTGCGTGCAATACTTTATATACGTTTTCAGAGAGCCTTCCACAACTAGGTTTGATGTGCATTCAGGATCATTGTCCTGCTGGAACACTCACTCATATGTCCAAGTTGAAAACATCACTCCTAATCTGTTACCCGCAGAAAGAACAGCAATACATTATAATCTTCAGGAAAGACCCAAGAAACATCAAGGCTCAAACAGACTAAACTTATAGATGCAAGAATAATATTCTAAAGTGAAGCCAAACAAAGTTTATATGGCAGTAAGAACAGCCGACACCAAGAAAGAGAGGCAGCAGAAAACACGACACATCCAATGTGAAGGTCAAGGTGAAGTTAGTGGCATTGCGTGGTTAGTGTTTGAGCTGCCACTCTATGTAGAGTCTAATCTATTCACAGCAGACCAGTTTACCATGTCTTCCCCTTTTCTATCTGCCCTCCTTTTAATCTCACTATTATTAAATAAAAGCCACTAATGCCACATGGAATTTGCAGATGCCCAAGTGGACAATCTAAATGTGTGTCACAGGATATTATATTGTATTTAAATATAATTTAACAACAAGTTGCCACTATTCCTCTGCAAATTGGGTATCTCTTTCCGAAAACAGAAAAATCATCACATCAATGTTAATAACGGCCAGTTGGTTTTAGTTGGAGACATATCAGCTTGAAAAATATTGTTAGCATGTAAATTTACTATTTGTTGCCTTCATTATTAATATCTTAGTTTTAGAATTGGTAAAGATATAATTGTGTAAATTAAAAATTTTAAATATTAAACATGGACGCCAGAGTTACTCAAGTGTTTGTGATTACCCACCAAAGTTTTAAATTACACTGCTTTGTTCTACTTAGAATTAAATCTATTTCAGCATCAAATTTAAAAGTTACAGTTATTTTAAAGATAACAAATACATTTTTGCAGGAGGTGTTGGAGATTTGAAGTTTCATCTACATTAGCTTAAACAGTTAGTAAACTAAACTTATTTCCAAACTTAAGGATTCATCATTTTAACTTATAAATAGCGTTTTATGTCCAAAACTTTTCATTTACTTTGCAGTTTGGATTAGTCTCAGTCTTCAAAGTTAAGTGTTTTGCTTTCAGTTTTATTGAATATCTCCCATATTTTAGCTTCCCCTCATTGGCTCACAGTCAAATTCAGAATAGATTTTAAAATTCTTCTTTATATACAGCCCTCACTAATCAAGCTCTATCATACATTAGAGATCTGATTACTTCTTATGTCCCTAACAGAGCACTTCGCTCTCAGGCTGCAGTTTTACTGGTGGTTCCTAGAATCTCTAAAAGCAGAATGGGAGGCAGATCTTTTAGTTATCAGGCTTCTCTCCTGCAGAACCAGCTTCCAGGTTTTGTCGCTGAGGAAGACAACCTGTCTAGCTTCAAATCTAGGCTTAAAACCTTCCTGTTTTATAAAGTGTATAGTTAGGAAGAGGTAGAGAACACAGCCAAATCCTGTTAGGGGAAGAACTTAGTCTAGACAGACGGTTTTCTTTTGCTCTACGTTCTTCATGTCTCATGCTGCAGGGTTAGGTTATTTAAGTTATTTCTATAGTTATGCTGCTATAGGCTTAGACTGCTTGAAGACAATCTGACCACTTCTCACTATGCTATTTTCTTCCTTTGTCCAATCTGCTTTAGTTACTGTTATTTCAACCTTTTTAACCTTTTGTTTTCTCTTAGTGTTCTTCTAACCATAGTAGCCACACCTGCTCTGGCGTACTGTTAGCTGAGACAGCTTCTTAGAGGAGAACAGGGGCTGAGATGCTGCCAGCGACACTCTACAGCACTGCTATAAACCCTTTTATTTTCAGTATTCTCTGTATCTATTTTAGTTTTCTAAAATAATGATAAAGGATCATTAATACAGGATGCAGCTGACCTCATAATTATATGTGGTCAAAAGGAGGATTGTTAGAATTATTCAAGTTTATATTTTCTTGTTTTGCTATACGTCTAGCTTTAGACTGATAGTGAATTCTGGAATAAGGCATTGTGTATTATGACTGTTATAATACTGCGTTAAATATCCAGTAGGCCTTGTGCGTTCAATGCAGCTTGTGTGTGCAACTAGTATCAACTAATGTTATGCACCTGTTTTTCTCCAAGTTGAAACAATGCTAAGCGCTTGAACGGAATAGCCTAACCTCATTCCTAGTCTTAGAAGTAGACATTTTTGGGTGGGTTCGATGTGTGAATGACAAACTGTTTTTAATTAAAACCTCCTTCAAAGGAACTTAGACCAGATGTGGAATGTACGTGGGAGTATATGTCCAGGAGAAAGATGCATTGGTGGGAAATAACAAATATATGATGATTTGCTTATGTACTGGTATGATTTTATATTATTATAAATCATTTATGTTAATTCATTTACAAGAATGTACTTTATAACATGATCAACGCTCCATTACATATTTGGGTAACAAGCAAAATCCAACTGCTACAGATTAGCGTGTTGCTGATCAGTCGTTCCAGGAAGTTTTATGCTTTGGTGTCTATGGCAACAAACTCGTCCTTGCACCCAGGGACCCAATAGGGGAGTGCAAAGGTATGTAGGAAGCAGTTTATGAGAAAAGCTTTTGGACAGGATCTGGGGCTTGTGGCGTTTGATGTGGGTAGGTTTGCTGTCTCCGTTCAGATCAGATGCTTTGTATTGCATTTGAGATGATCTGGATCTGGCTCTGTCTCTTTATTGATTGATCGTTGACTTGCACATTAATTTGAACACAACAGTTCCAACCAATATGATACGTTCGTTCATGCCTAATGTTTGTAGAATACTGACTAGCTAGGTGGGTAACTGATCTAAAGAAGAATTTATATCAGTAAAAAACACCCTCTCTCCCCTTAATCTCTTAACCAGAATATAGTTTAGATAGGCTCGATTAAAGCCAAAGACTTTGAACCTCTGATATTGGTCAAATTAAAAGAATAATTAATTATCATTTGTTATTTTTTCGCACATTTCACTTGTAAATGGGACTTAAATTAAGCCTAAAGTTTTTGTAGACGTCAATATACTGTCATGATGATCACATATGCAAGCTTGGACCAGGCTTTACGTCATGAGTGGGACCACAGCTCGGTGGTGGACAAACTTTTCTGTGGCATGTCAAATGCAGCCTGTGGCAGACCCTAATGTAGCGTGTGACACGTCACACCCTATCACTCTGCCTAACAGATGACCAGCTGCTTACGTACACCGCGTGCACCACTGGATCCCAAACCAGACACTGTCAGGTGCAATAACAGTTTGAGCACCAAACCCGCTCTGAAGTTTTGCACTCCTTCGCTAACCCCACTGTTCTTCTGATGCTGCAGCTGCACAGCTCTTGATCAGTTATGCACTTGTGCAAGCCTATGTTGTATCTTAAAGACACTTTTATCCATGGTTCACCTGCTCATTCCCACCTGGCTGAGAGTCAGAGATAGCATACCCACTGTGCTCCCTTTGACCATCAGCCAGTCTCCATAACCAGCGGGGCTTTAACAGAGATAAGGACTGCTGCATATCCCAGCTGTCTTGGAGGAATAAAAAACTCCTCAGCATCAAGTAGGGTTCATTTTAGGAATGGTTTTTATCAGAGACAGAAATCCATGTGTATAGATTGAAGTAAAAAAAGGTTCTTGCCTTTTTTGTCACTCTTAAATGTTTCAAAAATCTAAGACAACCTGAGTAAATATAAAATTCAAATGATAGATTTCTCATGTATTTTCTAGAAAATTTACTTCAGTTTCAATCTGGTTAGAATAAATCAGTTAAATAGAAGTTTCTGACAATATGAAGTACTGTAAGTTGAAAGACTTCAAACAGTAACACATCAATCTAACCAGCAGTGTCTGCATTGTGGCTTGCTAGTTCCTTATATGGTAATAAGATAAGATAAGATAATATAATATAAGATAAGATAAGATAAGATAAGATAAGATAAGATAAGATAGACTTTATTGATCCCGGAGGAAATTGTTGTGCCAGAGAATATACAGAGTACAATTAACACGACACACTCATCTCACATACAACACAGTACAGAATCCAGGAGACACCCCTGAATAAACGTTGCAAATCATCCCTCCTGCAGATTGAGGAGGAATTATAAAGTCTGATTACCACAGGTAAGAAAGACCTCCTGTGGCGTTCTGTGGTGACTCTCGGTGGTCTCAGTCTCCGGCTGAAAGTGCTCTGACAGGCCGTCAGTGTGGCATGCAGGGGGTGGGAGGTGTTGTCCGTGATTCTGAGCAGCTTCCTCAGCATCCTCCTCTCTGACACTTCCACCACAGACTCCAGTTCCAGTCCCAGGACAAAGCCAGCTCTCCTGATGAGCTTGTTGAGTCTGTTGGTGTCAGCCATCCTCAGCCTGCTGCCCTGGCACACGACAGCGTAGAACATGGCGCTGGCGACCACAGAGTGGTAGAACCTCTGCAGCATGGTCCTGCAGACGTTGAAAGACCTGAGCCTCCTGAGGAAGTACAGTCTGCTCTGACCCTTCTTGTAGGGCGTGTTCTAAGACCAGTCCAGTTTATTGTCTATGTGGACGTCGAGGTATTTGTAGTCCTCCACTATGTCCACTGCTGAGCTGTTGATGGTGACGGGTTCTGGGCGGGTCCTCTGTTTGCTGAAGTCCACCACCATCTCCTTTGTCTTCCCGTTATTAAGCTGCAGATGGTTCAGTCCACACCACTCCACAAACTTGTCCACCACACTCCTGTACTCGGCCTCCTGGTCCCTGCTTACGATGGCAGAGTTGTCCGAAAACTTCTGCAGGTGGCAGGACATGACTGCAGGTGAGCATAACCTGAAATCTGAGGTGTAGAGAGTGAAAAGAAACGGAGACAGGACTGTTGTCTGTGGGACCCCGTACTGCTCTGTATGATGTCTGATGTGGTGTCTTGCAGTCTCACATACTGTGGGCATATCGATGTATTGACGTCATTGCACTGTGTGTCTGTTAGTCTGCTAGCTCCGCGTATTACTCCGATTTCTCTGTACTCAGACTTTTCCAGCCCAACTCTAAACACATATGCACATTAATAACACATTTCTGTTGCTCCACCTGACTTTTTAGAAACCGTAATTGTTCTAAACAGGCCTTTTTTGTGTAGTGAGCACTTGCTAGCTTAGTTAAATTAGCTTTGAGACTCTTGCTTTGCTCTCGACAAAGGCGGATGCTTTCTCTCTGTTTCCTGACATTCCCCTTATCTGTCGTGCTTCAGCTCTGCGCTTTGTGGGGGGTTTTTACATTCTTTTTTGTAGCCTCTCTTTGCATATCTTCCGAAAACCGAAACATCCATCAGCAAGATGCCTCCTTTTTCTTTTTCTGAGTACCCTAATCTCCTTCAGAAACTCAACATGCTAAAAACCAAAATCCAATGACTAGAAGGAAGCTAATGGGCTGCTAAAAGAGGGACATATTGTGGAAATTCTGGCTGAATATGCAACTGTTAAGACCCTTGTTCTACACCTGTCACTTGCACTCCGAATTTTGATTGCTGCTATGTCCGAAGTACTATATTGTAGATTCTGGATCAATATTGTATATTCTTGTGGAGTCAAATAACATTTCTCGTATAGTTCTTTAGAATTTATAATGTATTATATATTTGCATTCCGATCCTCAATGCTGCTATGTCCGAAGTCCCATATTGTGTTATTCTGTGTCCATATTGTAGATTTTGTGTAGCTCAAATCCTATTTCTCGCATCGTTATTATATTCATATATTTATTACATTATTTAAAATTGCTATCAGGGTGTAAACTGGACCGGGGGATTAGAATTTTCGTCCCACCTCATGTACCACATGTGATGTGATGACAAATAAAGATTCCTTGATTCCTTGATAACGACCCTGTGAAACAGCCATCCTCCCCCACCACAAACTCCCTATGTCAACTCCATCTCCAATGTACAGAGAGTCCTGCATCGTCTGAGTGTTTTGGAACTGCTAGATGAATGATATGCATCAGGTCCAGTCAGCAGTACTGCATGTACCCATGGCTCATTCCACGATAAGCCGGGGCCCGATGTAGAAGTACCTTCCTTCATCCCTATAGTAATACGTAACAGAAAGTTATTAGTCAACCATCAAAACAGTCCAAAACAGTCTGTACGCATCTCAAATCTTGTGTTAACTACTCGTCAGCCACAGTCAGCAAACAACAGTAACACGCTAAAACTGACTGTACTAAATGTCAGATCTTTGGCAGGGAAAACCTTTCTGATTAATGATTTGATATCACCTCATAACCTTGATTTTATGTGTTTAACCGAGACATGGCTCAATAAAAGCACATCTGATACAGTGCTGATTGAAGCTAGTCCACCTCACTTCAATTTTTTATCTGAAACACGTCAAAACCAGAGGGGTGGGGGGGTTTGTGCCATATTCAGGTAAAATATACCCATCCATAAATTAGCACTTGGGGTTTTTTCATAATTTGAGTACGTATCATTCAAAATGGATACAAAACAATTTTCCATTCTTTATATTGACATCTAAAAAACCTCAGAGAAACTGTTTTATTGATGATTTCACTGAACTTCTTCTATTGTATGCACTAATTTTGACTGTCTGGTCATAACAGGAGAGCTGAATGTGCACATGGATGCAGTCCAAGGTAAACAATGTAAAGAACTCACTGCTGTCATTGAGATGTTTGGTCTAACTCAGCATGTGAACAAGCCTACACACAACAGAGGACACACTCTAGAATTGCCTATCTCAAAGGGTGTTGTTATTTTAAATGTGGGTGTTGTGGATGTCACTTTGTCTGATCATTATTGTGTTTTCTTTGACCTTTCTGTTACACCCAAGCCAACAGCTGACCCTACAGTTACTCAGGGAAGACTTATTGATGACAACACAGGGACTCAGTTTTTGAAAATGATTAGGTTTGAAAGTGATCTGTGTTCTAATGTTGATGATATGTTGAACTCTTACACATCAAGTGTCTTGAAGGTTATGAGCAGATTAACAAACCCTCCAGTCTCGCTCCCCTAGGAACTGATTTCTACATCCAAATGTCAGGGGCTTGCAGTATTTTTTAATGAGAAAGTTCAAGGCATTAAAAATGCAATTGTTTCTACAACAAACATAGCTCCTCTACCGCCAGTTAGACATATAGAGCTGACATATTTCACACCTGTCTCCAATAAAACGGTTGAAGAGCTCATCTGCAGCCTGACTTCATCTACTTGCTGCCTCGATGAATTACCCACTAGATTCCTAAAGTCTGTGTTGAGCAGTTTGCTGCCACAACTCGCTCATTTAGTCAACATCTCACTTCAGACTGGAATATTGCCAAAGGCCTTGAAAACTTCTGTCATAAGCCTCTTCTAAAGAAGAGCAGTCTGAATGCCACAGTACTGAACAACTACCGGCCCATATCAAACCTGCCATACTTAGGAAAAGTGCTGGAAAAATTTGTATCTTTTATTATTATTTTATATTCTTCTGTACAGCACTTTGGTCAGCGACTTAGCTGTTTTAAACGTGCTTTATAAATAAATTTTACTTACTTTACTTACTTACTATATAAGTTTCACTTTAACAGCTGCAGCCTCTGGTCGCATAAATTGCTTTGTACAATTTGTTATGCAAGGTAAACTTCCCCTCAGCACAGCCTCGTTATCTCAATGCTCACAAGGATGTGGACGGCCGAGCCTAGTTGACATTGCTAAATAATCTCTTCCTCCCTTTCTCTCTCCATGCATTGTTTTTTCTTCCTCTTGGTGGATATGTTTGTTTTAGGATGAAAAAGACCCTTTTCTGTTGCCCTGTTCCTCTTTTATCTACGTGTTAGCGTGGAAGGTTAAACATTTCAAAACAAAGAGAAAGACTTTGGGCGGCAATGTTTCTGGAAAAATGTTTTCAACATAATTGTATCAGGTCATTGATGATTTAAGATAGAAAAAATCCAAAGTTGGTTACAATTAAAAAGTTACACAATTTTCTTAGGGCAATTAAAACAAATCTGATTATGTTCTATTGTTTGTGACCTAGTATCACCTATCCAGCCTGATCTGGGTCCTTTTGTCTCATTTATCTTTCTTGTTTGTGCCGCAAACACAGATCATTTCCTCTTTGTTTGGTTTACCACAGGAATCCTGTAGCTTGTTACAATGCAGCATACTATAGAAGTCTGGAAAAAATATATATATAAAGACTGAAGAGAGGTAATAAAATTAGCAATGAGCGATTTCTCTGTTTTCTGGATTGCTCTCTTAGATCTGGAGTGCAGTGAAAGGAGGGCATTATGTAACGTCTTCCGCACACACATGCCCAACTGTGTGACTGTCAAACACACGACAGTGGGAGAGGTAGTGGTGGTGGTTGTGGTGTTGGGGAAGTGTGCTGTGTCAAAAAAAATAGGAGGGGGGGCAGACGGGAGAGAGAAAGTGATAGGGTCACTCGAGGGGGTTGTGAGAGGTAAAATACTGCTGCTTGTGTTGATGATGGGTCACTTTCATTAGTAGGGCGCCTCAGTCAAGCAGCCGTAATGCGGGCCCTAACGAGCCACATAATGAGACATCAGAATGCCCCTCAGTTATGTTTCAAACATCTATCTGCTGTTCGCTGCCCAAAACATGCTGTTTCAACACACATCATGTCCACTAGAAGTTGAACGAGGACATCTAAAAGATTAAATGGGGTCTTGAACCTGTATAGGAAAAAAGTAGCTTTTGATAATTTTTTTGTCATTTTTAGGCCAAAATACTTAAGTTCAGTGTATTAACAGGGAATTTATGTTATTGTCCAAAACAAATGAGCGCATATAATAAAGGTGAAGTATAGAAATGGTATGCTTTTTATTTTGCAATAGCGCTTCCTTTAGGCAAATGTCTATACAAGAAGCTTCAATTACTTTGCAAATCTGGTCAACAATTATTAGTCAACTTATGTTGTAAAAACAATCTCAATAAGATTGAATAGAGAGCATCTGTAAAACATCAGCTTTTAAGTCTTTTCTCTCATATTCTTAATTTGATTTAGGTCTGGACTTTACCTGGGCCCTTCTTCTACATCCATTGATCTAAACCTGTTGTCCTACTAGTTGTATTTTAATTGTCCTGCTGGAAGGTGAACTATCAGCCAATTGTAAGATTTTTGCTACCTTCAAAATGTTTTCTTTTTAGGATAGTGATGCATTTAAGCAGCACAAAGTAACTTTTCAACCTTCTTAAAGTATTTTCATTACTTCATACGTCAACTTACAGCTAGGGTCTGTATGCTTTAACCAGGACTAAGCAACTTTGAGGAGGGTGGGAGGAACCTTGCCACTCAAAACAACTACAAATGTGATGACTCCTTTACGGCATACGTCACATCATATGAAATTGTTTCGTCACAATTAGATTATTTACCTTATGGCTAGTCATGCTTCACACAAACACTGGAAAAAGAAATGTACTTCAATCCAACTGCATGTGACCGTGAGATCAGGCTCTTACGACGCTATGAGCTGGTCCTCATGGGAAATGCAGTCTTCCTTCATGCAAAACACTGTTGCTTTTGTCCACACTGGCCGCCAAAATCAACCAAAACTGAAACTTCTTTGGTGTTGGTTTGACCCTTAATTAAACTTTTGTGCAACTGCATCTCTCCCTGTGAGTTCTTTGGTCTGAGCTCTATAATTAGGTGACTTCTGAAGACAGTAAGTCATAGGGGGTTTCATCAAGGGATATCCAGAGTAAATGGGTTTGAATATTAACGCAAGCTAGGCTTTTAAAGTTTTTCATTTTAAAGAAATTAGGAATGATTTACTATACTAACCTACATGTGTATTCACCCTATTACATGGACTGTATGCCTCTCATTTGATGCTTAATTCATTCTCTTGCAGGATTAAGAAAACGGCATCCTTTTGCAGCAGATGGCTCTTTAAATCAATCATAATAAATCAATAATAAATACCACCATCCCATCGATGCCAACCAAATCTGTGAAAAATCACTGGCTTTGTTAAGCACCATACGGCGATGCAGCAGGCCAAATGTTTTAATCAAAGCAGGTCAAACACGGAGCCCAGGCAGCACGTAGTGTACTACAATGTAAAGTAAAGAGGTATTATTAGCATCCACGGCAAATCTGTGCAGCACCCATGCCTTATAGAAGAAGGAGTCGTCCTAACTGAAAGGAGGGAAGAAGAAGGCAAAGAGCGTTTGGTAGGTTGTGTTTGCAGTTGACTGGAGCCTAAAACTGATGCTAAAATGGCCTGACAGGGTCTGTTTTTGTTCATTGCGAGACTGTTATCCAGAGTGACCGTGTTGTCTTCCCTTCCCTCTGCAAAGGTTATGCCATTGCCAGCAGTTCACATGACACATTCAATGAGCCACCGCTGAATGAGACGGAGATGTTCATCAGGTTCCGTCTTAAAGCACGGACGGCCCTCCTCTCAAATCCAGACCTCGTAAAGAAGCCCTGTATGAGGGGAAACCTGTTTCGCTCTTCGGCATTTTCCACTCTTTATTTTACGACATGTAGCGAGGCTGCAGCTGAATTTTGCAAGTGACGTGATTGGTAATCGGGTGTGTTGGGCTGTCAGCTCAGGGTGCATGATCTTGCCAGCATGACTCAAGTCTGCCCGTGAGCTGCTTCCTGTGCCTGTGCATCTACTCCAGTTGCTCGTATGATCTATTTTAAATTATTTTGTCAGAGGATGTATGTGCATCCTCAGAGCGCAGAGCTAAAAAAAAAGAAAAGAAAAAAAATACAGGAAAAAAAAGGAAGATGAGCAGAAGAAAGGGGGGGATGATGTTCACATAATCTACAGGCAATCATGCAAATTCCCCAGAGATTGTGTGCTTACAGATACTGTAGATAGGGGTTCAAGCTCTGGACTCTGTTCAGCTTGAATGAGATCTCTATCATCCGTTCGTGCAGGACAGCATGTACAGACTATGTGAGTCAACATGTGTGACACTGTAAAGGACACGTTTCCTATTTGGCCTGCGGTAAATTCGTGCATTAATCCAACTGGATACATTATGCGCCATACGTGGTTAGAGTGCACAGTGTTAAGCCCCTCTTATTGGTTCAGTTCGTCTACAAAGGTCCTGTTGGGGAAATAACACAAGGCAACGGCTGATAGACCGGGTCTCCTTTTCAAGCACAGATGTCATGCTCCTTTTGGCCTTCACACACTGAAGAGGCCAAGCAGAATTTGGCACGACCCTGAAGTGTCATCTTGTTTAAGTCACTGGCTTCACGTAGGCTACTGATCCGGCCTGATATTTGCGTGCTTGCATTGAGTATGGTCATGCAGAAATGTAAGGAGTTTGTTGTTATTGTATTTTTATTTTATTTTATCCATTTATTTTTTACATGGACTTAAAAAAATGGCATCTCTTCTCCATAATCCTGCAAGAACAGGCGTCCTTGGAAGGCATAGAGCAGCAGTAGCATTGGGGGGCACTGTATGTGCTGAATGGCGGGGTCTAATCTTGTAGAGGCAGTGGACTGTTCCTTGGGGCTTTTCAACAGATTTGAGCCAGAGGGGTAAAAGAAACAAAATTATATTTTTTTCCTAAATGCAAAGAATTCATATTTACATTTGCTTTAAACATTTTTTCTTGAATACTGTCTGGAAAATTCTAATTTGCAAAACTGAATTATGCATGGACTAGTCCGCATTTAATGCTTTATTCCTCCGAGCGTTTACAAAAGCCATCAAAGCCTGAAATTTAAGCATTTAAATTTACAATAGTATTTTTAAAACACACTGTAGCAAAATTATTTTAAAAATCTATTGAATCCAATAGGATAAACATTCATATTGTATCTTAATATTAAATGAATGTGACCACATATTTTGACCCGTTTGATGTTTATAATATCAAAAGGAAATCTTTGGTGCACCAAAAGACATATCGCATATCACAGCATCCATTCCAGAAGTCTGGGAATGATGATCCTCTTTGTTTGGTCTTCAGGGATTCAGGAGTTTTTAAGTACTTTTATAAAAGCATAATAACGCCATCTGCTGGTCAATGGAGAGGATCTCAACAAGCAATAACAGCCATATGGTGTTACACTATTTCATTTATGACTTTTAGTTACAATAAAGCTAATAGATGCAACAACAACAAAAAATGGCCACCTTAAAGCTTAAATTTAATCCCATTTTTAAAAATGTCACTCTTGCAGATTGTCAGTCTTCAGTCACCATGGCAGCAAGAGGCCAACAGACTGCAGTTGACGTTTAGAAGATGATGGCAGCTGCTTGTCGAGAACAAGCCAGCCCGGATGCAGAATGTTTTGCAAACACATGGTCATTAAGTAGAAAATAGACAGACATTAAATAAACAGTTGTTACGCAGCCGACCTGTCAGCAAGCTTTTGAAGCCGTGGAAAAGCAAATCTGTGAATCGCCGCAGCTTTCAAATAAAACCCAGAGGACAGAGACAGAGTAAGAAGAGTTTGTGTTCGACTTGCTCTGGCAACGTCATTGGAAATGCTCCACTTCAACCTCTGGCATAATGAAAATGGAAGCATCAACCTTGGGGGATGTGCAGTCAGTTGTTTTAGTTTAAAGCAAAAATAAAATCACAGCTCACAGGGAAGAACTCCCTTGTTAATACCACATCTGCACTCACTCTTTTAGCTCACCTGAATAAAAGTGTGCTGGTATTTGTTCTTGAAAGTTTTTGAGTTTTTTTTCCCCCCTGGGGCAAATCAAGCATTTGACTGACTAGAAAATGAGTTGTGATTCCATATTTTTTCAAGGCACTAAAGCCCAGTTTTCATTTGCAGCTCACCACACTGGTAAACCAAGCAGACAACATATCATTTATTAGAAATAACCCAAACTTTTGCATTTATTAAAAACATTCAAAAGTCTCTTCTGAAATTGCACAGCTCCATTCATGTGTAATACCACGTGCGATTACAATACACTAAGGATTTCTGTGGAAGTTCACATAGCTGCGAAGTAGTGGTTCTTCTAAACCTCCCTATCTTTATAAATTTTATAAAAAAATATTTTCATATTTTTTTATCGATATTAATGACATTCGGGACCCACAGCTAAGTTATTCTAAGCAACTAAGTTCAAAATCCGAGTTCACCGATGGTTCATGGTTGATCATTATTTACCATGAACCATCATTGTTCATTTAAAGTAAACTGATGTATTCTTTTTTTTTTTTTTTTTAGCAACATCTACTTGACTCAGTGTGTGCAGCTGAATCCAAATTTGCCAATAAATTTTGGTAATCTATTGTGTACTACTGCATACAACTTCTTTGCAAATATATTCCCTCGGAATTTCTTATTATTCTGCTGCCTTTGAGTCACATTATATTGGGGGTTTATGTAATAAATCCATGCAATTTTGCACAGGATTGAGGTGGAGGAAAAGGATTACAGGTTTTTTTTTTGTTTTGTTTTGAATTCCACAAATTTTAATCAGCACCCTGAAATAATGCTTTATAGAATCACCATTTGCTGTCAGATGCAGGTCTCTTTAGGGTGTCTTTACCACTTTTGCACATCTATACATTTTTGCCCGTAGCCTACTTGTTTGCAAAGTAGGTCAAACAATGAGACTAGACTGCATTAACTTTCGGCCACACTAATAAGTAGTATTTAACTTCATTCCTGACAGCATGTTTGCAATTGTCGTTCTGCTGGAAGGTTCATCTTTACCTGCAGACATGTTTTCCCAACAAACACCTCTTCTTCTCACTCTTCCGTAAAGGTCAGTGTTGGAGAACGCCAGAGTGATATTTATCCTGTCAAAGTGATTCTCCATGTCAGAATAACGGATCTCCGAAGCTCCTCCCCTTTCCACAGACCTCTTATCTGCTTTATGATATTCTTCTTATCCTGTCAGTTGAGTTTATGTTCATATCGAGTTTGCATTTAATCCTGAATATTGTTCAGATTTCCAGGTGATGGTTTGAACACTGCTCTAGTTTTTTTAATATATGTTCTCTAATAAATCAGCTGTTTATATTCAGATTAAAAGAAATTAAAGATATTTAAACAAAAACAGTACCTTGTTCCTAAAGTAGTTATGGGCCCCGAAAATGCGACAAATTTTTCTACTGATATAAAATTTGTTGATTTACTTTGCAATTGTGAACTCCATTGTTAGTCTAGCAATAAAAAAGCTAAAACCTACAGTGCTGGCCAAAAGCATTGGCACCCCTGCAATTCTGGCAGATAATGTTCCATTTCTCTCGGAAAATGATTGCAATTACAAATGCTTTGATATTAAAATGCTCATTTAATTTGTCTTCAATGGAAAACCACAAAAAGAATTGTCAAAAAGCCAAATTGGATCTAAGTCCACACCAAACATAAAAAAGGGGGTGGACAAAAGTATTGGCACCCTTTGGAAAATCATGTGATGCTTCTCTAATTTGTGTAATTAACAGCACCTGTTACTTACCTGTGGCACATAACAGGTGATGGCCACAACTAAATCACACTTGCAGCCAGTTTAAATGGATTAAACTTGACTCAACCCCTGTCCTTGTGTGTACCACATTGAGCATGGAGAAAAGAAAGAAGACCAAAGAACTGTCTGAGGACTTGAGAAGCAAAATTGTGAGGAAGCATGGGGAATGAATGCAATTAATGTTCCTGTATCTCCTTGGCGCAGTGTCATCAAGACGTTTAAAGCCCCTGGCACTGTGGTTAACCTCCCGAGATGTGGACGGAAAAGAAATATTGACGAGGGATTTCAACGAAAGATTTTGCGGATGGTGGATAAAGAACCTCGACTAACATCCAAACAAGTTAAAGCTGCCCTGTAGTCCGAGGGTACAAAGTGTCAACCCGTACTATCCGTTTGCGTCTGAATGAAAAACGACTCTATGGTAGGATACCCAGGGAGACCCCACTTCTGACCCAGGGACATAAAACAGCCAGGCTGGAGTTTGTCAAAACTTATCTGAGAAAGCCAAAAACGTTTTGAAAGAATGTTGTCTGGTCAGATGAGACAAAAGTAGAGCTTTTTGAGAAAAAGCATCAACATACAGTTTACAGGGGAAAAAAACAAGGCCTTCAAAGAAAAGAACACGGTCCCTACAGTCAAACATGGCGGAGGTTCCCTGATGTTTTTGGGGTTGCCCTGCTGCCTCTGGCACTGGACTGCTTGACCGTGTGCATGGCATTATGAAGTCTGAAGACCACTAACAAATTTTGCAGCATAATGTAGGGCCCAGTGTGAGAAAGCTGGGTCTCCCTCAGAGGTCATGGGTCTTCCAGCAGGACAATGACCCAAAACACACTTCAAAAAGCACTAGAAAATGGTTTGAGAGAAAGCACTGGAGACTTCTAAAGTGGCCAGCAATGAGTCCAGCCTTGAATCCCATAGAACACCTGTGGAGAAATCTCAAAATGGCAGTTTGGAGAAGGCAGCATTCAAATCTCAGGGACCTGGAGCAGTTTGCCAAAGAAAAATGGTCTAACATTTCAGCAGGGCATTATAAGAAACTCATTGATGGTTAACGGAAGCGGTTGTTCGCAGTTATTTTGTCTAAAGGTTGTGCTACAAAGTATTAGGCTGAGGGTGCCAATACTTTTGTCCGGCCCATTTTTGGAGTTTTGTGTAAAATAATTAATTTAACTTTTCCCATTCTCTTTTGTGTTTTTTCATTGCAAGCAAAATAAATGAAAATCTAAATACCAAAGCATTTGTGATTGCAATCATTTTCTGGAAGAAATTTATCTGACAGAATTGCAGGGGTTGTCAATACTTTTGGCCAGCACTGTATATTAAAACTTAAGAAATAAATTATTAATAATGGCACAACTTTGAACAACTCGGCCTACCTCAATTGGCTGTTTTTGTTTTACTATCGCACCTTTTATCCTTTAGTGTATGTTTTTGATCTGCACTTGTTAGAGGATTTCTATTCTACAAGTAAACTCACATGTTAACTTTTAAAAACTCTTTTGTTTCTCTGAAAGGGTTTCCTAAAATTGTTATAAAAATTTTAAAAAAAGATGGTATTAATTAAACATCAGTCGAACGCTTTGAAAACAAGGTTTAATTCTTTTGGACATATGGAGTTAGTTTGACCTTATAAATTTGTCATCTTAAAATATTTAGTCAATTCCAGATCCTAACTCTTCCCCACAAACGAGGGATTTAAACAAAATAGAAGTGCACAGTATGCATAAAAAATATATCCATTCAGGACACTCATCTCTAAATAATCACTGTTCATGCAAAGCGAGCAGTTTGAGGTATTTTAAGTCAAATGTGAAAAAGGTAAGCCTGGAAAGACTGTCCTTAAGATCAAAACCTATTTTAAACTAAACAAATAAACAGTTGGAAGAAATTACTTTTGCAAATTGCCTTCAATGTTGTGAAATGGTGCTAATGAAGAACTGTAAGTCAGCATCATACTAGGGACATGGGGTGACAGATTTCTGCAGGAAAATAAAAACCTTAAATATGCAAATGTAGCTAATATAAGTTTATTTTGAAATATTAAAAGTACAAAAAGTGTTTTCTTCCAGAGAAATAAAGATAAAACCCTTTATGTTTTTTCTACAAGGTTGACTCATAGAACCAGAACTCTATACAGTCTTTCAGCTGTAGGTTTGAAGAAAAACAACAAAAAATTAAATAGAAGCCCAAAACCGGCAAATACATTAGTGAAACTTTGTCTTGTGTCAAACAAGCGCGTCCCTAAACAATCCCCAACTTCCACAGATACATAAAGCTTCAACTCCAAACAGTCACAGAAACCTGCAGAAGCAGCAATGTCAAAAAAAATAAAAAAAATAAAATAAAACTGTTGCTGTAGCAATTAAAAGAAAATTTAAGAAGCCAAACTGCAATCGTGTCATTCAGTGACAACTCTGAAAGGAAACCAAATATTAATGATGATTCTTCACTGCTTAGTGATGGTTTTGGATGTGTACAATAAAGTAAAAAAAGATTATATAACAGCATTAACTAACACATAGATGTTAAACCTTAGTATACCAAATCACAAAGTATAAAACAACAAAAAAGGGAACCACTACACATTCAACAGTAGAGAGCAAATATATATATATATATGAGAGTGTGTGTTGAACGTCTGGTATCATCTCTCCTTCACCTCACCATTATATGCAACACGGTGATGACCCGTCATGTGAAATCCCATTTAAACACAATTTTGTTCTTTGTAATTCTAACAAAATGGAAAAAAAAAAAATCTAAGAGGAGTTAAAACAGACACAATAAACACATTTTTATCGCCTAATTCCAGACGTAGTCAGGCGATCTACAAAGTATTTCCACAGAAGTTTGATTATATTTTTTCCCGTTTCTATTTGTCAAGTACTCGACTGCCACTACATTATTTTGCCCAAATGTTTTATTCCATGACAAGAGGTTCAAATGTCAAGTTTTTCAGCATTTAAGAATTATTAAAACCAATCCGAATCAGAAATTTGCTTTCACGTCCTACTTTGTTAAAGAATTCGGCAAGATTATAACGCCATTTAAATTTAAGGGGGAAGAAAGGAAAAAAAAAACACCCAAACATACACAATAATGTAACAGTACTTGCTAAACAATTTATGCGACTTCTAAAAAAATAAATAAATCAGTTGTGGAGACATGGAATGTTTATTGCAACTCAAAAACTAAGGCTATTTGTGTCATTTATCAATAGCCCAAACTGAAATTAACCTATTTGTTAAAGAAGTCGTCAAGGAATCCTCTATAGATCAACATGTTTAGAATAAATAAAGTAACTGCTTATCAGCTATAAAACAGAAGAAAAAAAAAGATTTAGCCATATTCAGTCACGTGTTGAGCTACAACATCCAGCTCCAAAAAGAGGAATAAAAATAACGCAGGTGGTAAAACTGCAAACGCAGCCTTTCCAGAGGCTGCGGTTTGTTGCTGGATATGCATCTAAATAGTCATGGAAACCAAATCAAAAAATAGAGGGAGTATAAAACTGTACCAGCAGTGGCTATTTCTAAAATATTACGACAAAAATAAAATCTGGCTAGATACATAGTGTAGGATAAAGTCTGTAATAGAAACCAGCTATTTAAAAAAAAAAAAGACATGCTTTCTAGTTTTACTGCGATGGATGTTAGTGAAAATATGTAATCACACTTAGTGAATATGTATGCAAACTAAAAGCTATTAAAAGGGTGGATAAGTCCAGTTCACCATTGTAGAAATGACAGTTTAGTGCGTTCTGAAAGCAACAAGACCGAGGCCTAAGTCCTCTCATGGAAATCTCAAAATGCGTTGTTGCACGTATTACTTCCAACAGGCGACCTGCTAGCCCAAAGGTCGAGAACATAATAGTGCAAAAGAGACATAGCTGTCGTTTTCAAGTAATGTTGATTAAAAAGCAGTGTGATCTTAGAGTGGCAATATAAGAATATAGATATATATGTATGGCTTACAGGCGGATTGGAAAAAAGGCAGGAAAAGTATTTGGCTATCAAAGCACATGAGGGGCAGCTGAAAGATGTGTTGTCTTGACAAAATTGGGAATCTCAGTTTGAAAATTTACAGTGTGATTATGTGTTAACCCACGTCTATCAACAGATTCAAAGGGTGTGTTGTTGCTCTGTGGGTTAAATTTTCTGATTTTAACTGACAAAACTGAGCCGAGCGTTCTACAAGGTTGACCCTGCGGTCTATAAATGAGCAGTCTATGTGGGCAACGAATGTCTTACTTTGTTCTTTGCAGGAGAACTTGATAATTCACAGGAAGGGAGAACGCAAATTCTCCACTCCCGCATTCACAACACTCAGAAGCAGATAAAACCGTTTTCCCCACCGATCTAAGGGTCGTCGTCATAATCATCATCCAGACTTTGGTGGCTGGTTCCCCTGGCCTGAATCTTGAGCCAGGTCTCACCCAGCGCCTTTGCAAAGTGATCATCCACAGAACCCGTGATAGACACTGAATTGGAGACAGCATCAGTTTCTTTGTAGTTTTCCCCAAGGCTGCGGCGGAAGTGTTCCTCAATGACGGGGTCGCACTCTGTCTTGGCTAAAAATAACAAAGAAACACAATAAAGAATGTGATTTAAAAAAAGTAGCACTTTCATTTCATTTGCAGTTTATTTTAAAGAAAAGAAAGTGGGGAAACGTAAAATAAATAAACTTGAGAATCTGATTGAGCATGAAAAATAGATTTTAATTTTAAGCAATATGATCGAGCCATAATGTCAGAGAGAAAGTCTAAATGTTCATCCGAAAATTAATTTTTATGTAAATGTTCTAACTAAACCTGAAAGCAAAAAAGGAGGTTTTGTTTTGGTTTTTTTAAAAGGGAGGTAAAAAATGTTTTGGAGTTTTGCCATATTTTCCTTATTCATGGGTCCCATTTAGCCTTCCAAGCAGAGCAATCAATGGTAGAGGAACTCATAATATAATGAGGCATGTGCAAACTTCTTAAAAGTAAAATTGTGAAAAGGGTCACCATGACAAGTTTTTTCCAACAATGAAGCAAACCTCCTACAGTGATGTTCCCTAAATGTGGCGTTTAACCAGGAGCATCGGAGGAAAGTAGATGAGAAAACTTAAGGATTACAATTAGTCTGTCTTTGATCTTCAGGCGGTGTGGGTCCATTCATGTGACAGTGCGAAAGGTTACAATTCCGGTTACTCGCAGGAGCACACGTGATGACTGAGGGACGATTCTGAAAAAAGAAAGGAAAAATGAACACATTCAAAAAGTTTTTATAGAACAAGCTAAAAGGGAAAACATACGTTGACGATAAGGGTGTCTGGTCATCTAAAATCTCCAATATCAGCACTTTCAACACAGGCAGTCAGTTCCAGCAGCTTGTATCCAGTACGCAGAGCTAATTGATCACTAAAAAAAAGCATCTGCCAATTTGCTATTGCTGTAAAATGCTCTTCCCTATTCAAAAAATATAAATTTTATTCAAGCTCTTTCCAACATGTTAGACTATGTATACTAGTATGTATGATTTATGCCAATATTGTAACAGTCTGATGCTGGTATCATAACAGAGTTGAAAAAGTTGTAGCAGGACACCCCTATTTGATGATGTCCGGACATGGTTTGACATACTTTGTACAATTTAATGTGCCAACACCAAACTTTAGTATAAAAGTTGAATGTCTCACACATAAAAACAAATACAATTTTACTGAAAAATGTCATGATAGACGTCGCAATTCATTTTTGATGGGCAAGACAATGTTATTAAAGAGGGGAAAGTAAAGTAGATTGAGTTTTTAATACCAGGGGATATATTTCTTCTGTACAGATATTTTCGTTTGTGTTACTTAAATATCGATGATCAATCGATGGAAAAATTCAATCCGCAACCTTGTTTAAATAGCTAATTTAATACTACACTTGAATCTGTTTTCGACTCGCCTATAGTGGTTTATGTTATTATTATTTACTGATTTTTTCTGTCAAAACGTACCTGCTGCCGCTCCGTGGAACCCCCAGGCATCAGCACTCTGTCGTCACTGTAGCTGCTCGGAGCCAGAGGCGGGTCTATAGCGTAGCCCGAAATGGATGCATAAGGGTGGTTCCTATGGACGCCATTAGAGGAAGAAGTAACATGCTCCATAGGACTGTTGCTGACGCTCCAGTGTTCATTACCGTCGTCTCCAGCAGACGGACGAGCCCTGAGCAAATCAGATCAAAAATCTAGCTCATATATCCACACTTTTGTTACCAATTTTACATTTCAGCAGTTTTATAAGAAAAACTAAATAGAGTAAGCTTTCTCCATCAGTTTCGAAGCACAAATGCAACACAACCGCGCAAATGTACGACCGCGAACTTAGTCAGCAGCAAATATTTCTGTCAAACCTTAATCTTTGTGACAAGTATGAGCTGTCATTAGAGAAGTAAGTAAAGCAAGGATTTTACAAAGGGAAGAAACGTTCAGCTGTTAACATGAATGTAGAGAATTTAGGCGAAACTGCAAAACAGAGGGGGTTTCGACTACAAAGTCGTTTGCCAATCTTTTTGTTGGTTTAAAAGCTAAATTTGCATTTATTGCAAACCAGTTATGCCTCAATTTAAGAACGTTTTCCCCAGGCTTTTCATTCAAAGCCCATTATACCCGATTTACATCTTCTCAACACAAATCACAACTGAACGAGAAACATCAGTGGATTTAATTTAATACTGCGACGTCTGCTCTGAAGAGCCCTTACAGATGAGTAGCAAACATTTTGCTCATTTTGGTCATGTGGTCGTCATCACAGTTGAAACTGTTTTCCATTTGTTCGTCCCCGTACTTCCGTTTGTTTGGGCAGTGTGGGGAAGGCCCAGTTATGGTGGACACAGCAGTAGACAGGGAGGGGATCCTGCACTTATCTGTGGAAAACAAAAACAAAAAAGACTTATTGGTTTCATATTTTATTTATAAATAGCATTTAGTAAAGGGTAATGATCTGCTTACCATTTGCAAAATTTTGACTTGATGTATTATTTTTGAACAACTAAAAATTAAGACAATTGTAAATTCAGAATATTTCTTATTAAACAACACCTTATACACAGGTTTTAAATTTAACTGGGAAGTTAGCATTCCTAAAATTATGCAAAAATAAATTAAATCTGATGACACCCACATAAAAAAAGACAATAATAATAGGCCACAAGTGCAACTAGTGTCTTATAAAAGTAAGCAAACCAGATTAAATGTAACATTTTTGCCTCATTTAAGGTTTGTGTGGGATTTTTTGGTGGGACAGAGCAAATCTGATTAAAGTGAATTAACTCACTTATTTATGGACTTTACAGTGTAAAATTTTTCCAACATACAAATTTAACATAAACTTCTTTATTACACCAGTCACATAAATAGGTCTGATTTTTCTCAATAAACTACATACACTAATTGAATTTAATAATACACTTTGTTATTTATTATCGCTGTAATGAGACAGAGAGCAGGGAGAAAGTACAAGTAACTATTCAGTCAGTTTATGCAGTTTTTAAACACATTTATTTTTACTTTATTACTCTCACATTTCTTATCATGACAAGAATTTTATCCTGATATTGATAAACGCCAAGATAATCCACCCCCTAGAAGCGGCCTCCTGGAGCTTTTAGATGCTTTAACACACGCAAGTCAAATAATCAGGTCATCAGAAGGACTTTGGAAAATATGGCTGCAATCTGAGGTGATTCAGTCATTTGATTCAAGTTTAGGAAAAGGAAAACATTTAGATATTACAGGACAACAGCCATCAAACCCTGCTGTAGCCGATGGCATCTGGAGCAATAAGATGGTTTCCTCTGTGTGTTTTAATCTATATTAAGATATATTTGCTGTTAGCTACTTAAATAAGAAGTTAAAATATTATTTTTTTAAAGTGCGGGGTTCATTTTTTTTTAAATAGGACTTCTTCAGACCAAGACACCCAAATTGCACCTGACTCTTGACTCTCCAATCTGATTTATTTGCCTGAACCACTGGAGGGTCCAACTTATTAGGTAATCCAATAGTGACATTAGTGTTAGCTGGATTTTGAGTAAACACAAAACTGACCCTGCTGGATGAATAAGCTCCAACTAAATCGCATTTTCACTTTTTACTAAATATCTTATCTCCTACCATGATTAAGTGAACTGCTCATTTAATTGCTTTATTTTAAAGTAAACATTTGCATTCGCATTTTGTGATTGACATTTGCATATTATTATGGATTAGTTTAGGAATGCGCTTTGTTTTGCTGCCGCGTTTCAATTTCTGTGTGATTCATGACATTCCCGTCAAATTGCTACGTGGTTCGACATAAGCAGACAACAGGTATATTTGGCTATATCAGCTTGCATTCACTTTCGAATGACGAATTCAACAGCGATCCACAACGTGTTTTAAGTTTAGAGGTTTTACTTTAAGACCTAAAGTTGATATGAACATCTCCACAACTCCTTTATTGTTAAAATGTTGAAGATCATATGACAAAGTGTGAAAAGCCCTGAGGGTTATGAATATTTTAGCAAGGCGCAAACATGAATATCCAACAGAGAAACAAAAATATTACATCTCAAATTTATTTTCGACCTAAATGTCACATGAAATGTCCAATTTTTGAAAGATCTCAAACGTAAGTCGGATTGCATTGTTAATTACGAAAAATATAATTTCTCCAATGGGATTTAATTGCATTTAAAACTAGAATAAAAAGCGTTTCATTGTGTTTTAATAAAAACCAAGAGACCCCTGCTGGTAAAACCAAAGGCAATTGTTGTGGTTAAGGAACTTGTAATGTCAAAACAAAAATAAATAAATAAAGGATAACTTTCTGTTAACTGTTTAAAAAAAAGAAAGAAACGGCAAACTGACCGTCATAGTGCAGTGTCCCAATGTTATTGTTCATCTTGTCCAGGAAGTGAGAGTTCAACAGGTCCATTCTAGTCCAAAGCATTTACACGTACAGGCTAGTCGCTAACATTGACGTTAGCAGGCTATCTCATCCAGGACAATAAAATACTGAAGTATATCCTAAAAAAAGAGAAATTTGTAAACAGACAACAAACAACGCTTCGATTTTAAAAGAAGATATAAAACTTATTCCTTAACAGTAAAAATTGACTGGTAAATGGTATTTCTTGACAAGACTTACAACACCCTCGGGCTAGCATAAAAGCTAACCAACCGTAAACAGCTAAGCTAACGGCTAAACCCCCAGTTAGCTCTAACTGGCTCATTTTAACACCCTATATTAATAGTTTTACGACGCCACAGTTTTAAAGGGTGAGGCCAAATGTTGCCAAACTCTCAATGTTTTAATTGTCATCACAATAATCGATCTAAGTAGGAGGCTAACTTTAGCTGAAGTCACAAACTAATATCAGTGTAGCCGCCGCAAACTCGCTCGAAGTTTACTTCTAGTTAAAACCGACACGAACATCGCGTTAGGGACAATCTAAACAGTTTTAATCCAAGAAATGTGTTTTTCAAAGGCCAAAACGAAATGCCTTTTATGATACTCACTATGATCTTGGGTGTTAAATCAACAAAACCATACTTTGTAGTCCGTTTCCCATCACAGGAGGAGGAGCCGTCAAACAAAAGATCAGGGCAGGAGAAGCGAGCAGGCATGTTTACGAATGCACCTGATCATGCCAGAACATCGATTTAAAGCTATACTTAAATGATCATATTTTAGCTAAGACAACACAAATAACCACGTTGTTTATGACAGCAAGCTCTATAAATGGTACCATAGCTCAAACGCAAACAAACGGGAGCTTTTTTTAATTGAATTGCGATATAGGACAACACATTATCAGTCACCTTTGTTTTTAATTTATTATCCTGTGGAACTTTCTGGAGAAACTGGATTCGTGACTCCAAGCTGCACTACAGGGAAACTACCACTTGGTGTCCCTCTTGCACACAGCAAATTCAAAAAGCAGCAACCTCTATTAGACCTGCAGTGTTTGCAAACTTAAGACCTTCCTGATGTCAAATCCTAAACATTTCTTTGTAGATAGATTGATACATAGGTGTAAATGTTAACTATTAATCCGTACACAAAGAATTTTTCTTAAAAAAGTAAATATTTGGTTATTTTTCACATAACTGTTCGTGAGCGTCCCTGTCAGGTAAAAAAACTGTGTTGGCCTTTGCTTAGATTTAGGGTGATCTCTAAGTATCCAAAGCTATTGATTTCTTACCAAACCCCTTTTCAGATAACATCTGTCCCAATTCTTTCAATGTTTATCCGTTACATGCATTCAGGTTGTTGTGAATAAAAATTTGATCAACAATAAGGAATGGTAGTATTGGGGGGGGGGTTTATAATCCATGCTAGAGAGTGTTTACCGGATGCATTTGTGTCTCAAGGGATTTCTGCTGACGTCTCCTTCTTTTCAGTGCTGCCCACTGGTCCAGCCATTTTAAAATTCATGACAGAAAGAAATGCTCTTCATAGACAGTGGGCAGAGAATCCTACCCAACATGGTTAGGAGGTGCAAAGCTATTGTGATGTATAACCCGGATACCCCCTTTCAAATCCACTGGAACCCCCTCTATTTTTCATGCTCTGGTTCAGAAAAGGATGATGTCTGTAAAGCAGAAAATGGGGGAGGGGGAGGGAAATCAAGCATGCCACTGAGAGAGAGAGGAAGGCACTGTCGAGCATCATGTGCTATGCTTGAGGAGAGCACAGGGTGAGGGGATTGGCTGCTGGAAGCTGTAGCGTCACTGCCAGTGAGGGAGAGCTTGGAGGATGCTCTGCAAAGCTGGGAGGTACTATATTCATTAGGAGTTTGTATGAAGATCCAGCCTCTTATCTCCATCAGCTGCACATTCACTGCCAGGAGAAACCTGCAGGATCATTTTCCCCCACACCCAGCTCTTGTTTACTCCACTCCAGCCATGAATTACCTGCGCCGACGTCTCTCGGACAGCACCTTCATCTCCAACCTGCCCAATGGCTACATGACAGACCTTCAGAGGCCCGACCCTGCTCAGCCTCCTCCACCTGCTTCCCCCACCACTGCCAAGTCCCCAACAAGCGGGCCGGCCCCTCCTGCTGCTTCCCCTGCACCCGAGAGGAAGCCTCAGCCCTCTCAGTCGACCAGCGCTGGCTTCTTCAGCTCCATCACAAATGTTGTGAAGCAGACAGCTGCCTCAGCAGGGCTTGTGGAGCAGACTCAAGTCACGACACCCAAGAAGTTTAAGATTGTCCTTGTGATCGATGAGCCCCAGCAAGAATGGTAAGAGGATGAATTGCTCATACCTAATTAGTTTATTATGAAACGTTTTCTTTCCAAATAATTTTTGGTCTAACCTTAATGTTAATTTTCTTGTAATGACTCCAATAGGTAGAGACTAGAAACTACTATAATAGCATCTCTATCAAATGCACTGTAAATGTTTATAGCTATTGAAGACTGCAGTTTGTTTTTGTTTTTTGTTTTTTTTTGGTTTTTTTGGGGGTAGCCAAAAAATAAGGAAAAAGAATATTCTGGTTTTGAGGAATGAACATGTAGTTATGACGGAACACCAAGATGGAGGACTCCTGTTTCCCCTTTTATTTTTTTATTTTGCAATTTGTTGTCCTTTTTCTTTGGTTAAATCTTTTTCTACTGGTAAATGTAACATCTTAGTACTGATTTATTGCCATTATTACTTTGTAGCATGGCGTACGTCATAGATGTAAAAACTGCTGTGGCACAGGTTGTGCTGAACCTCACATGGAGTACCTTTTTTCCTCTGGTTCCCTTCCAAGCACTGCAGTGGTTTCCTTCCATCAATTGGGTTTCCCCCCTCTTTCAGCATATCACATGACATGCATTGCACAAACATAGGAGAAGGTAAATGTTAGACACTGCAACCCATAAAGCATTGGGCAAAAACAGTCCAAAATGAAACCGAGGCAAAATAATGTTGCATCCAAATTGTATCAGTTCCCCTGTCTGCTTTAAGAGCACATCCCCATGCCATTAATACAAAGAGGTTAGTGAACACCTTAAGTATTTGAGCCTAATGATGTTCAGTGTCCAGGGGGATTTCATTTAGAGGGGAATTTCTTTTTGCTTGCAGCACTCAGAATGATTACAATTTACATATTTGTTCTAGTAATATTACTTTAGTGTGGTAATTGCATCTGAAAGGGTGCTGAAGTATCTGGCGCATTCCATGTAGTAGAGTGGAATTAATGGACTTAATGGGCTAATATGCATCTCAAACCTTGGTGCAAATGGACTGCAGCAACCTAAAATCACACCAGGTGTCATCTATGCAAGCTAATAACAACAAAATTATGATTAAAATTCACACAGACTCATCAGTCTTGACTTCAGTTGAAAAATTTAGATGGTTATGTAAGAATTTGGCATGAACTGCATACATTTATGAGTCCATCATTCCTTTTTTTAACAGTTTTTAGTTATTTGGTGGTCGGAATATAATAGTGCAGGATTTTAGAAAAATTGGCACAGTTTGGGTCCTTTGTACGTACTGTGTTAGTGTATTACCTAAATGTCTGAAACCAACATAATATTGTTGTTTACCATGCTCATGATCACTTTCTAACCACAGTGTACCCATCGTCTGACAGCTATCTACCCAGGAAAATGATAATCCTGCTGAGACAAGGTTACACTAGTGAGAAAATCATTACTGTGCTAGAGGAAACATTCCTTTGTAATGATTAGTTATGAGCAGGACTGATGTGTGCTCACTTGTTTTGTTTTTAAATAATTTTAGGAAAAGGAAGTTATTTTTTGTGGAGGATGAAGTAGCTCATTATGATGTATTCATATCAGTATTCCAACAAAAGTAGAGAATGTAAATCTTCACAAGTCATTTCAGCAGAATTTTTTTTGGGAGATTTCCCTGTGACCTCCTTCTTACTGTTGTTATTTATCCTCATCGGATTTGAATCAGTTTCTGAAAGCAGTTTGTTCTGTGTGATCTGATTTTCTTTAATTTTTTTAAACATAATCTATTTGTCCTCTTTATTGTACCTGTTTCTGGTGCTTGTAACCCTATGTCACCTTTCTTTCACTTCTTTCTTCTTTCTCTCGCTGAGGTGATGTGCCAAAATAATTAATTTAAAGGGTTTCCACTTTCTGAGGGCTGCATCTATTTTTAATGACAGCTCAGTAGCCCCACACAGGAGGTGTTTGACTGGGTTCGGCTTCTTTGGGTTGCTTTTAGAAGACCTTTCACCCAGTGATTTACGTTCACCGTGATACAATGAAACAGGAAGGGACTGATCTATTCTAAAATATTAAGCTGTTGGCGAGCCCACAGGGGACGAAAAAGCACTTTATTTTCCAATAGGTTTTGACAGGAATCTAAGGTTCTCAGTCTTGTTGCACATTTTGAGTCTGGGACCTTATTTATGGGCTTTAACTCACAGTGCAACTAGCAGTTCTTTAACAGTTTTGTCTAGGTTCAGGGTAGAAGAAAATTTGTATGAAGTAATATGACAAGGTATTGACGCCTATAAACATAAAAAATGTTAAATTTTTGTCAAAAAATAAAATTAATCAGAGATACAACATATTTTATTCATCTAGGTTTATATGGAAACAGTAAAATTGGATTATTTTAGTATTTTGAGAGTTTATTCCCTTTTATTTTATTTTTCTCTATTAGGGTTTCTTCAGCAGTCTGCTTTCCTAGGTGGGTCTTTCCTGGTGAGAGAAATTCTGACCCACAGATGATAAATAAAGAATTAATAAGTAGATCAAGAGAGTTGGATCAGTAACTGGGTTATTCCTGGACCTAGTTAGTGTCTCTATGAATAGGAGAAGTAGGTCAAAAGTGAAAATGATGTCGTTCTTTGAAAAACACCCACCAATCAGGAGCTGCAAAAACCTGATTTGAAACTTATCTTAGACTGATGGATATATACTGTACAAAAATCTTTACCTTTAGATGATGTTATTTTGGATGTGTGTACCATCGGTTTGCAGTAAGATGTATCATTTTTATTTACATTTTATACAATAACTTTGTACCAAGCACTCGGAAAACAATAAAAATGTCAGATTTTACTGATGACAGTCCTTAAAAGTAATGAAAAATAGAAACCACCTATGTGGATGTGTCATTAAACTGTGAGTTTGTTGTGCAATAGCTTTTACATAAGTGAAGCAAAAAATGGGTTTGCCATGTTCAGAGTAAAGAGAACCGTTCTCTCATCCATCCAATGTTTTATGCTTTAGATGAGGCTACCAGTCATCCAGAAAGGTTTGTATAGTTCCAGGATTGCTCTGTAATAAATTACTCCTTAGACAGGAGCAGCAGATGAAACACTGCACACTACTTATCAAGCTGATGGACTCCCTTAGTCATTGCAATAGAATTAGCTTAAATGTAAAAACCGTGCCCCACAGTTTTTTAGTGATTTATCAAATGTTTTGATTTTTTAAGAATGCACATTTCCAACTGAATAACAGCAGAAACATGTCTTGTTCAGGGAACTGTATCTAATAAAAAATGTAATATATCCTAGAATAGATCCAGGCAAAGGAATTGGACATTATCTGGATCAGCTGGATCAAAAAATATGTCACAGCATATGTGTTTAATATTTCATCAAAACATGTTAAATGTAAGACTCATTTATTGCTAGACTATTTTGTCTTGTCCTATTAATTTTGATAACTGAGCATGGTAAATGTAGTTAAAACTAGACACAAAACCTCCTCCCTGTCTCACAGGGAGTGACTAAACTTTTCTTATTGGAGGACAATGCAAGTTTATTTATTTTGCACATTTAAAATCATAGTAACTGCTATACCAAACAGGTGTATAACAAGGTAAACAAGGTAAAAATTAAAAAAAAAAACACAATGTTAAAAAGACACTTGATTACATTTTGCAAACGCACTCTGAAAAAATTTACTTATTTGTTGCAGTTGTGTCCCACGGTCTGAACAGACTGAGGCTGAGTCTTGTGAAGGGATGCCTGATTACGGTCCACTATATAAAGCTTTCTTACCAAACTCTTAGAAAATGTTTGCAAATGTCTTACATCAAAAGCCGGAGTAACATTCATAATCTAATTTTGGAGTCCCGATATTGGAGGACCTCACTTTGAGTAAACCTAAACCTGGATTGGATGATGTTAGGTATACTTTGCTCAGCGGTTCTGCCCTGAAAAAAAAAAAAAGCACACCATATGCTACACCATCTTACTCAGCCCCATGCTGGGAATGATTACTATTTAGATACCAGGGAGGAAATCAAATGCCTTTTTTTCTTTTGGGCTTCTTTCTGTTTGCTGCTCATGTTTTTCTTGCTGACAACCGTTGATCCTTTTCAGCTGTTTCCTTATGCGATCGCTACAAATTATATTTTAATACCTATTTTCCTTCCCAAGCCCTAACTGGGTTGTGGCAGAATTATTCAGTTGTTTTCCACTGATAAATAAGCTGCTGCAACAGGAAATGTCACAGAAGAGCAACAACTGAGGAATGCTGCAAGAGATTTTAATGTCTTTTGATAAAATCTGTTGAGACGCCTATGCAGAAATATGTATGTTTATCAGATTTTTTCTGGCTTGAGCGGTCAATATACACGGTGCAAAATGCAGCACTGCAGAAGAGACTGTTAGTTTAAAGGCTGAGCAAAAAACAAGACAAAATAAACCCTTTGCCATGGCAACTAGAAAAAACTGATGAGAAAGATTGTTTTCTAGGAATCCCATTATTTGGTTATATCTGAGTGATTTCCATTGGCAACATGTTTTTCGGCTTTTCTCTTTGCATGTTACTTTGTTTTGTAAATGTGTTGCTGTGAATTTGACTAGAAATAAGCTGCTTCTTAAGGTGACGTGCAGGTTTTTTTATTAATCAAATCTTGTGGTAACTGAACCATATCTCTTGAATTTACAGGTGATAAATTTCCAGTCAATAGATGTGCTGCCATTTTCTCCTATTTTATATTCAGATGAAATGCTAATTGTTTTGTTTTAGCAAACCTGGTTAAACTATTTCATCATTTTTGTGTTCAAACCTAAAATCAGTTTATCGTATTTAGGTCTTTTATAAACACACTCAAACGTTTTTATTTTTACCCATTTAAGGACTTCCGTTCATTTAATTACTGTATTTATAACCTAACCTAAACTCTTACCCTAACCATACCTATTATCAATATATTCCCAACTCTGGCCTTGACCAAAATTAAGTAAAATTAAGTTAAATTAACCCAGCAGTTTTCAAACCTGCTTGTCAGGACACACTGTGCTTCATGTTAAAGATGTTTCTGTGCACCCGCACACCTGAATCAAGGAGTTCATTACTAACTCAGCAAGTCACAGCGTAATGCAGAACACCACGAGAGAGCTCACCCACCCATTGTATCGCAACAGGAACATGCTTTAAAACAAAGAAAGATATATGTTTGAACAGCCTAGTCTAAATCCAGGCCAACATTTAATTGAGAAACTGATGCAAGACTTTAAAACACATCCCGATCAGATTAAGCTATTTTGCAGAGAGACATCCCAAATAAGTTGTAGCCTTATTTGCAGCAAAGGTGTTTTTTACAGTGTCGATTCGGACAGGCTGCTGCAGTTTTTTACTTTTATTATATAAAACCTTTTTTGTTGTTCCCTACTTTGTAGTGATCTTTTACAAAGGTGTCAAACTTCAGTCCTTGAGGACCGGTGCCTTGCAAGTTTTAGACTGTGTTGTGAATTAAATAATTTGAACTGGTAACAGGACCATAAGGACTGCAATGTTGAAATTGTGATAAACAATGTTGATGTTTTTTGATGTGACGCAATTTAAAAAAAGCCAGATATGAAAATTGCAGTGTCCAATGGGTTTCTAAACTTTCTAAATGTTCTAGGTTATTATATTGAAGTGAGAAATTGTTGGAGTCTCAATAATCAGACAAGCACAGTAGGAGGCATTCTTCTTCTTTGTTTTGTTCCCTCGGCAGATTGGCATTTACTCAACAATGACTCACTTTTCTACTGATATCAAAGTAAACATAATTAAGTGATTTATAATTAAGTGTTCACACCAAGTCCAGCATTTACTGGACAGCTGCAAGTCTGTTGTTCTTTTAATAGGTTTTTTTTTCTTCTCTACCAGGGCAAAATTATTAAAAGGAAAGAAAGTAAATGGGGATTACGATATCAAAGTGGAACAGGTACGTTTAATGAAGACAGTTGGATACATTTCATGTGATTTTGCAAAAGAAAAGGGGTTACATTTCCTATCCTTACACAACCTTCTCACTTTTTTCTGGGCTCAGGCTGAATTCAGTGAGATGAATGTCATCGCTCATGCCAGCGGTACCTGCAGTGTGAACATGCAGGTCCTCAGAAATGGCACCAAGGTTGTCAGGTCAGACAAACGAACTCCAAAAGAATTTAGTGTACAATTCAAATGCTTTGTTTTGACTGTTCTGTGTCCGCCCACAGACTGACTCATCCACATCTCTATTATCCCTTGGCACAGCTTTGTTTACATTTCTCTTGCTATTTTATTCTTCAGGTCCTTCAAGCCAGACTTTGTGCTCATTCGCCAGCATGCCTTCAGTATGACCCAGAATGAAGATTTTCGCAACTTGATCATCGGTCTGCAGTATGGGGGTGTCCCGACCATCAACTCCCTGGAATCCATCTATAATCTCTGCGACAAGCCGTGGGCAGTAAGTGCCAACATGATGTGGTGGGCAGAGGACAAAGGAGTTAAAAATCTGTTCTGCAGTCTGGGTTGCACGATAGCATTTTAAATGGTCACATTTCTGTAATTTGAAACAATTCTTCCCCTATCCAGTTCGCTCAGCTTATCAACACCTACAGAAAGTTGGGACCTGAGAAGTTTCCTCTCATTGAACAGACCTTTTATCCAAACTACAAGGAGATGGTGGGCGCCTCATTGGAGAAAAAAAATTAAACTTGTTTTTTTTCAATCAGTCGTAATGATGTTTTTAACAGTTAAACGTTTAATGAAAATAAAATAATTAACCGAATAACTGAATGTCTTTGTTGTTTAGGTCAGCATGCCATCATTTCCTGTTGTTGTAAAGATTGGACATGCTCACTCTGGTATGGGAAAGGTACAGTGATCTAAGACCTTCTAAAGCCACAATGCCTTTCAAAAGTATTTATATCTTTTGAACTTGTTTGCAATACAACCACAAACTTATATGTACGGGATGAGTTTGTGTGTGTGTGTGTGCGTGCGTGCGTGCGTGCGTGCAAAAAAGGGTTCTTATGAATGTCTTTCATGAAGGTCAGGGTTTAAGGAATGCATTACTAACACCATTCCCGTTAACAATTTTTCCCTGTGGTGGATGTTTGCAGAACAAGCTCAAGTATGACTACTTTGGCAAGGCACTGTATAAGCATTGTTAATTAAAGCCTTTGTCAGTGTGATTAAACAATGGTCAATTGATCACCATTTTGTGTGTACAGGTGAAAGTGGACAATCACAGTAAGTTCCAAGACATTGCCAGTGTCGTGGCTTTAACTCAGACCTACTCTATAACCGAGCCGCTCATTGATTCCAAGTACGACATCAGAATCCAGAAGATTGGTACTGACTACAAAGTTTACATGTAGGTATTTAAACTTTAATTACACACCATAAAACTAAACCAAGCTTATCCGTTTTTTCTTATTGTTATTATTGTTGTTTGTGTGTTTTGCATTGAACAGGAGAACATCTATATCTGGCAACTGGAAGACCAACACGGGCTCTGCAATGCTCGAGCAGGTCGCCATGACTGACAGGTATGTCTTACCTGGAATTGTATCAAATAATAAAAGTAAATTATTTAATTAAATGTCGTCAGTTGTTTTATTAAGCTCATTATTTTAAAAATCCAGATAATTAATTTGGCTGAAAAAGTGAAAATTGGACCACATTGTGCAATCTTTATCCCAGTAATTCTGAATTTTATTTTCATTTTTGAAGGTACAAGCTGTGGGTAGACACCTGCTCTGAGATTTTTGGCGGCCTGGACATTTGTGCAGTTAAGGCTATCCATGGAAAAGATGGCAAAGATTATATCACAGAGGTAAGACTCTTAACATAAATGGATATAAAAGCTACACCTTAAATTTCCAAATGTAATATGGTTTAATGGGACACTAAACAGTTTGGTTAAACACTTACAGTTCCTTTATAATGTTGTTTTAAATAGAATATAGGTCAGAGCTTTAGTTAGTGCATTTTTAAAACTTAATGTAAGCGTATTTTATTTATTCCACAGTTATTATGTTTATTGGTTTTGTAACATTGTCCAATTGAAGCACCTATGAAAAATTAAAATTTTTATTTTTTATCAGTGAAAGTCAGTCCATCCCACAGCATGATTACCATCTCCATGCTTGACAGTCGATATTGTAAGGCCCCAAAATACTTTTTGTTATAACAAATACTTAGATGTGTGTCAAATCAAACCATGAAATGCTTTTATAGAAGGCCTTAATCATCATCGTGAGTTCAGCTCATGAGTTGGAGCTTCTGGTAAATTTAAAACTTGCTTCAAATGGTGTTACACCATCTTTTAGTTTATTGCAGACTTGAGGCTTCTGGATTTTCTCCTGAATATCCCAACTAATATTCTTTCACCTGATGGTAATCGCTGTTCAACTTGCAGATTAAATATCAACAGTGAATAAAACAGGTCAACATTAAAACCCCATATAAACGCTGGTTTAAAAGCCCGACATAAAACAGAAATCGTAACCAATTTTCAAATTAAATCTACTTCTGCAATGAGGAGTGGTGAAAAATCAAACAAAGAATCTGATGAAGGCTTGTTAAGAAATAGAAAATCTGAATGTTTAAATCGCTAAGGGATATTTAACCAAATTTCAGTGGGATGTATGTATATGTGGGTATATAACAATGTCTGTTTAAATTTGACCATGTATTGATTGGCAAAAATCCATAATAAATTGAAATTTGTGTACTCAACGCCTGGTTTTAAAATTCTATTTGTCATAATGGGTTTAAGGTTTCTGACCCACATAAGCAGAGACACTCAGAAGATACGGTAAATGATATTTATTGTGGGGAAGTGACACGGGAAGGGGAGAAGATCCAACGATGATTCTGCGGCGGTGGTGAATGGTAGAGTGTGGGAGGCAGTGAGTGGCGGAAGTACACGGAGCGCTTGACGTGGGAGACCTGGAACCTCTGAGAGTGAGGACAGGCAAGGTGAGTTGATTGATACAGGTGGAATGAAGAATAGGAAGGGTCTTACGATCTTGATGGAGTGGAGGTGTCGCCAGGGGAATGTCCGGTTGAGTCCAGAGATCTGATGAAGTGGTCCGGGGGTTTTGGTCCAGCTGATGGGGTATGCTGGGGAAGGCAGATCGAGCAGAGTGAAGAGGAGTGGAAGTCACCTGTGGAACGATGCCGGATGAGTCTCTGGAAGGAGGTGAGTTAGTGGATGAGGAAACCTGGGGTGAAGACAAGGGAAGGTTAGTTGGAGGGACAAAAATGCAAAATCTTGAGACGTGGAAAACTTGGAGGTACGCAGGAACTTTTAGCAAAACTCGAGTGGAAGTTGTCATAAAGACGAATATGCAAAACACTAGGAAACGTTCAGTAGAACTGGCTCTGAGGTTGAGGTTACCAGTAATAGGCAACACTCAGGCGACGAGTAGTTGATCCACACTCCTCTTATACTGCTCTGCTGATCAGTGCCAACCCGAGACACCTGGGAACCGCGGAGCTCCATCCTGGAGCACCGCCACAGCGACCCCCGTGGCCACCTAGAAAACTGCAACAGAGACTCAACCTGACACTATTATGCTGTATATTACATACCTTATTGGTGCCTGGAATGGAGGTGTTTTAGAAAAAAGAGATTTAAATGTCGGTAAATGCTTCTTAGTTAAAAAAGTTGAAATAAAATTAAATGTAAAAATCCAGTACATTATTCAAATCTGGCATTACTATATTGAGATATTACAGTGCTCTGTGATGTTTCTCTGTTATAACCCTCCCTAATGTGGCCCAGGTGGTCGGTTCCTCCATGCCGCTGGTTGGAGAGCATCAGGCTGAAGACCGGCAGCTCATTGCCGACTTGGTGTTTTCAAAAATGAACCAGATAGCTGAGAAAGAGGCTAATGCTCCCCAGAGACCTACAACCATACAACCATCCCAGGTATGAAAATGCACTAAGAGAGACTAAGATAAAGTTTACATGATTTGTTGTCACTAATGTATTCACTTTTAAACATTATATAGGGAACTGGCCAGAAAGGAGAAAGTACTGGGGAACTCACTAAGAATGGTGCCGGGCGTCCACCTCAAGGTTGCCTGCAGTATATCCTCGACTGTAATGGCGTTGCAGTGGGTCCAAAACCAGTCCAGGCCAACTGAGCCCCACAGAGGGAAACATTCTCTCAGAGTCTGGATGGCAGTGTGCCACCTACTGTAGCTGTGCAGACAAGTTGGTGATTGCTGACAGCAAGGATCAGATTTGGCTTATGTGGGCTCGGTACAACCATGAACTGGCCTGGACTGTGTGTTTTTTTCTTAACTCTATGCAGTGTCAACATGTACTGTCTACCTGTTCACCTGTTGGTTCGTGTGCTTGTATAGGCCATTTGTGTTTCGGCAGCTGTATGTTTCCTATTTTCGTTGGGGCTGCTGTTGATGATATAACATGAAAATCGTGCCTACACTGAGTTCAGTGCTGCTCTGTGCTATCTTTTTAACCCAGCTATGAAGCTTTTGTTTCCCCCCTAACACTGTGTCTTCTGTTCATTTTACATCAATTGGTGTCTCCCGTTAGATATTTATCAAACTGTGGGTAACCCTGGAGTTTGAACTTATTTATATCTTAATGTGTATAAGATAAATGTGTGTATGTATGGTTGTAGTGGTGTATATTTTTGTATTTAGACGGATATATATTTATTTTTGTTTGTTTGCATGACTGGCAAAAAGAGAGGTGCAAGTTCTAACCGTCGGATTATGTGGGATGTTTATCTAACATGGCTCTTACATCGCTGTGTACAACTAAAGGTGTTTCCTGTGATTCTACATTGTGAATGTGTAAACAATTGGATATATACTCAGAGTTTCTTGCAGTATTTTTTTTGTTTATTTAAATCAAGAATGATTCAACAGTACTATCCCTTGAAATTACATTATTTAGATCAGTAGGATATAAACTGATGCCCATGTAAAAAACACTAAAAAGTTTATCGAAGATTTTATAATGTAGAGTTGTGCAGATTCTAAACATATAACTTCAATGTGAGTATAGAATTTTGAACCAAAGAATATAGTATTTAGTTTTAGTTTTAGTCTTTGCACCAACAATGTAAATAACAATAAGTGAAACTGTTTATCTTGCTTGTGGGCGGTCCAGATAGATAGACTTACAGTGGCACAGGCTAATAATTATCCTTTCTAAACTGCTTATATCAGATCTGATTTTGTATCAAAGCTCATTTTCTGCTGTTTAGAGGGAAAACCTTATTTCTGAGAAGTAAAAGCTGTGTTCAGTGTGAATATTCATCCTAAAAATTCTAAATATAGAGTCTCATTTGTACCTTTCACTCTGTATAAGCTTTTGTGGAGGTAGTTTTATTGCATCAGTCATTTTTTTATGTTTAATTTCTGCCTTATCTGGCACTGCTGTGCTTAGATTACTGCCATTGCTAGGAGTTGATGGAAAGTGCAATATCAAATCGTATCTGTTTCAGTTCAATAATGTGCTTATGTATGAGCAAAGACGATAACTGAAGCCTTTAGAGTTTGTGAAACATTTAAGAGATTCGGGGAAACTCACAAGATGCCACATTTTTGCACTGAATTACTGAAATAAATCAACGTGTTGACATTTTTGATATATTTCAGTTAACTGAGATACAGTGTACAAATAAAATCAGATCTTCCGTTAAAATAATTTCAAAAAGCGATAATCACCCAAAATACTGAATAGTTGTTTTGTTTTTTACTAAGCAGCTTTTTTTTTACAGTGCTTTTATGTGGTGTTGTCAGGTGGTTTATTTGCGAAGGCCATCTAATTTATCTAATATTCTAAATGTTGATGACAAGCAACCAAACTGTAAAAAAAGAAAAATCCGTTCAGCTCTATGTGCAGTTAAATAGTTTTTTTAAAGCTGTGATAAGTGCCATTGTTTATCTGTGAGTGTATCCTTGTAGAAAGCCATGCCTGAGGCTTTATGGATGTGTTGTTCCATTTATTAGGAAATATGCCATGACATGGATGAGCAGAGTGACACAAATCAGCGATGGCTACGCTGTTTGGCCTTAGCTCGGCCATTAAGTGATCAGAACTTTGGCCTTTGGTTGAGGTGATACTCGTAGCTGCAGATTGTAACTAGAACTTTGGTACTTTTAGGACCAATTAATAAGCTGTCAAAATCAAGATCTGATTTAAAATGGAAAACCAATAATGCGTGGACTCTTTATGTCACTGGCAATAAAGCTTTCTTTGCAATAACTGCTTTGTTCGTGTGTTATGAATATAACTTAATGTAAAAGGAAATATTTACTTTTTCTGGCCCATCTTATGAAGAGTTAGTATATTTATTTAGCTTGGTGAAAAAAAACACCCATGATGAGAAATAAACTTTTTTCACAAAATCCCCAAGGCTGCTGCACACATATTTAGTTAAAATAAGCATCACTGAGGTGTCTTTTGTCTTAACACGCTATTCTACCTTTAATTATTAATGCATGACTTTCTGCTTCCAGATGTTATCAGAGAGGGTTCAAAGAGGCCACACATGTTTCAGATAATCAAACTCATTTTAATGTCAGACATCTGATGGCATGATTCAATGGAAAAATATTAGACAGACACTTATCGCTGGATGGTTAGGATCTTAGGGTATTTTACTTATTATTTTAGGGTATGAAATTAAGGTGTCAACGTAGCTTTCTTATGAAGAGAATTTTTTACTTGGTTCAACTCTTTATAGGAAAATAAATATTGGTATTTCTAAAATTAACAATGAATACCAAAGGTTGGATGGATGGATAGAGTTTAGGTTGAATGTCCAAACCAAAAGATGATGTTTTAACAGAGCAAGAAACTGGTTTTGAAAAATATAAAGTAGGATCCTAAAAGCCTGGCATAGATTTCTCAAAGCACAACCTTCAACCTTGTTAAAAATGGATAGTTTAAGCTTAAAAGGGAAACATCTGTCAGAATAGCAGTTACATTACATGTCCAGAATACAGCGTTTTTTTGATAATTCTCTTTTATCTAGGTATTTGATCCACACTGTATTATTTCATTATACATTTATCTATGTAATCACACATCCTTCTTTTCCCTTTTCCATGTTTTTATACCTTAATTGTTTTTTTAAGCTCTGGACTCGATCACTGCCAGCTGGTATGAGCTCTTTCCTCAGAACATTGATACCACTGCAGACTCAACTGGAAAATAACTCATGTTGAAATATTTTTATCCTATAAAATGTCCTCAGTCTTTCAGCGAACATCAGCAAGAAGCTCACAACAGAAACAAACTGTTCTGCAAGAGGCATTTGTCAAGTATCCAGATGATACAGTTTTTTTCCTTATCTCAACAAGACTACTGACCCCAACCGAAACCTCTAAAAAGCACAGAGGAGATCCATGAAAACACAGTGATGGTTTTAGAAGCTGCTGCTGAAAGGCTTCTGTCTAGACTTCACCTGACAAGCTGCTGCACTACATGAAACAAGTCGTGCCCTAAGGCGGGGGCACGTTGCTGACCATCTGCTGAATAGTACAGCACAAGACTTGCAGTTGCATCCCACAAGGAAAATCAATGAAAAGAGCCAATCTGATAAACATTTAACATTATGATAACCATAGAATCAAAGCAAAACTAAACAAAATAAATTCGCCCTTTCCAAGCAATTAAAATGTAAGGATCTGAGATAATCCTAGATTCTGCAGTATAATGAATTGAAGTTCAGTCCCTCAGCACTGAACCCATTCTTCCTGTTCTCAGTGTTAAAAGCTGGCAAATTCTCATTTACTGCATATGGACAAAAGCAATAGAAGAATGGACAAGTTACATAATTTTGTGGTTCTGGTGCTGCCCTCCCCTTATTGATGTCGCCCAGTGTACCTACTTGTATGGAACAAACCCCCACTTATACTGCAATTCCATATAATATGGATGGATTCCCTCATCATATCTTATATCTTTACTTTGATCAGCAGGTATTTCTGACTTAAAAGGGTAATTTTAAAAATAAATGACAAACATTTTGTATATTTCTATTATAACATACACTTTATGAGCAACTACTTGGTGCAGCGTAATAAGCGAAAGACTGTGGGGGGGAGGGGGGGAAATGGATCAATAATGATCAATTTACTCTTAAGTAAACATGCTTTAATGTAACTCCTATTGCACCATGTCACTGGAGGGTGGAAAAAAATCCAGGAGAAATTCTGATTTAGTGTTGCCATCTGGTGGTTGTCAAGATTGCAAATCAAGAGGTCTGCAGCATATTAGTTGCTACAGCAACTCAAACCAGAACAAGCGTCTTTTCAGCTTCCTGCAGATTTCCTAGTTGTCTAACATGGTAATAAGCAGTAGGTTGTTAAACATTTGAAATTCTATTGCCTAGGGAGATTAGTAAATCATTTTACTTTAAACATACCTGAAATGTTCCTTTGGCAACACAATAACTAGAAGACATAATACGGTTATCATGGGTTTTTGCACAATGTGGTTACATTTGTCAAATCACATTTGTTTCGTGTTTTTTTTCCCCCCAGAGTCTGATTTATCTAGAGGGAAGATTGCTGTCCAGTCCAATATAGTGACTCATGTCCTTGCTGTTTAGCCATCAAATGTCAAATAAATATTCACCATCTGAGAAAAAAAAATAGTTAACTATTAATTAAAAAGGACTCACAAATGGTCTGATTAACTACAAAATACTGTATCTTGTAAGTGTAATACAGTCTTTGAACTTTGTCACATTTTGTCACTTTATAAAACACATTTAGAGCATGTGTGGAAATGTAACTAAAAGACTGTGAAGTGGGAGAAGAAAGATGCAAATGCTTTTTAAAACCTAATTAGTCTGATTTGTGCAGATTAAATAAGATCCAAAGCACCAACTGCATTACAATCACAATCTTATTGTGATAATTGTTCTGAAAAGTAAAAAAAAACTGATTCTGTTGGTTATTTGGAATGTGAACAGTTAAGTTTGGGTTTGGGATCCTCATCTTAGGCTTTTGTGTAAAATAAATTGAATAAAATAAATTGATTAAATTTTTAGGATTTATGTGATGATTTAAATTTTAAAACATTCCACATGGGCTTGTGAAAATGTTCTGGGATGAGACCATACTAAGAAATTAAGAAACTGGGAAATTTTCATACGATAGTGTTTTATATGTTACATTTTGAGTACCGATTGGGATGAAATTAGTATTTTCTGTTTGTTTTGGTTACAAATGTATTCCTTTAGTTATTTGTTAAGGTTTCATTATGTGAATAATCTTGTTTTCCTTACCTTTTTGCAGTAGCGTATTCCTGGTGGTGCTTTCTTCAAATTTAGTTCTACCTATATGGAGTCTGTTATTGTTGTTGGTGTGCACTATGTCGTTGAAATTACAGAATCTTCAAATAATTTGATCTCGCTCCTGCAGCCGCGTTGCCCAACTACCATTACAGTCATGTGACTGTAAACGTTAATGCTTCCTCCATCTAATCAGAGTTTGAGATCTTTAGAAAAGAGAAAGGGGAAACAATTTATCTTTCTGGAGACGCAAAGTTAATTAAAACACGTGAAAATAGTTGCAACTTGGGATGGGTGAAAAGTTTCACACAAAGTATTAACTAAGGAATGCTAAATAAGTGGGTCTAGTGGCTCTTTACACTGGCTAGTTTTTGTGTGGGAACAAACACTAGCTGTGGCCGTTGATCGACAGAAATAGGCCATTGAGCAGAGCAGGATGTAAATGTAGAGCAGATAAATATCACGTAAAACCTCTTTAAAGACTTCACATTTCATAAGGACTTCTTTACCTGTTTGGTGAGACCTTTTATACAAAACCCCCAAAACAGCTCAAGCTTCTGCACAACTTGCTGTTTTTTTAAAACCTGGCCTCTATTCAAAAGAGGTCCACAGAAAATAGAAAAAGTGATTACCATATTTAGCTCTCATGTTTACTGTAAATCTTCACGCTGAGTAGCAAGACCCCACAGGTACAGACTGCTGAATGTTTATAGTGAAACAAAACACAACGGCCTGTTTCAACCTCTTGGCCCTTGCCTGTGGATGATTGTTGTTCCAGCATGCTCACCAGTGGCTGTGAAATACACAGAGGTTACAACCAATGGCAGAATCTCTTGGTGGTTTATGTGGATTGGATCCCCAGTGAGGTGACACCACGTCGCCATTGGGCTATGGCAAATAGTACACCATGCTGCAAAGTCTTGCACTTGCATGGGACTTCACTGCATCAGAAGGCCAGAAAGGGATACACCTGCCAGCCCTCCGTTATTAAGGCTGTCATTTTCAAATTTCCATATTCATGTAAATGCTGTTTTGAACAATTTAATTAACCAATTAGGTTTATGCAATTTTTCTTAACTTGTATTTATATTTTTGGTGTTTTTCGTGCTTCCCTTTGGTTATCAAATAATTAAACGTAGGTCGGTAGTTCTATGTTAAAAATACTTTTCTGGTTCATTTTTTCTCATTTAATAATCAGATGCTGTAAAAAAAAAGAATGAAGAAAATTAGTTTTTTATTAACTGTAAGCTTTAATATCTAAATTTGTAGAAATAACTAAAGGTTATGCATATGTGTAAAACTATCATCTGTATGATTTCCACTTTTTGGATTAAATTACTATAAAGCTAACTTTGTTATATTCCAAATTACTGAGATGTACCTGTTCATGATGCGAATTCTAGCAGAGATGTTTTCAAAAGATAAAATGAATAAAAAAACGCTCACTCAGCATATTTTGGCAAAGGATTTTTAAACTTAGTTTTTATTAAAATATTGAATAGACAACTTTCCCCACCAAGTTTAAAATAAAACTTTAACCTCCTCAACATGACAAACAACAAAATTAGTTCCCAGATCACTTTAAATATTTAAGACACACGGCGAACGTCCAGCTCGTGATCACCAAACAATAGTAACGACTGAAGAGTGTGTAGACGTCAACGAATTGTTGATAAAAAAAGAGTGATGAGACAGGACAAACTTATCAAAAATAAGCCCCAAAATAAAGACTTTTTTCTTTTTTTTTAAGACAAAGCAGGACCAACAACTGTGCAACTACATGGGCTGCTTTCAGTGGCTTAATGATAAGCAGAGGAGGTGATCTTCTGCAGAACTGTAGTCCAGGCTTTGCTTCCTCATAAGGCAGCTAAGCTTAAGTAGTCCTGTTTAGGCCTGATAAAAGCAGGGCAGAAAACGGGTCAGGAGAAACTCGTCTCTTAAGCTTCCTTCATTGTCCATTCATTGTTGTTTCAGGTAGGCGTGTGCTTCTATACACAACTTAAATCAAACACGATACGAACATAAAGCCTCAGCATACTCAATGCGTGTGTGATGTACCTTATGCTGAACTCGTGCTGCTCTGATAGCAATCTTCCATATTTAATCTCAGATGCTCGTCCTTTTTTACTTACATTATTATTGACAAACATTGGTTTATGTCTGATTGCAATGTGTCAAACCTCTACAAATGTCAAAGCAGGGAATTTGGGTTCACTGACGGATCGGATTAATCGTCTTGCTGAGGAGGAGCCTATGTGTAAACAGGCAGCCTGGTTGTCAGAGTGCAGGCGTTGATGTCCTCGGTCTGCGCGGCTCGGTGCAGGGACGGTTCTGAGGCACTGCGGTTGATTTTAGGGAGGGCATGCTGGAGGAGCTCGATGGAGGACAATATCTAACAACAAATTTGTATGAAAAGGGAAGTGACTCACAGCTTTTCCAGAGAAATATTTATGACTCAGGAAGGCAGCTCACCTGTGGAAAGAGTGGCCTTTCTTCCTTGGACTTCTTGATGCAGTCGGCTACCAACCTCTTCATTGCTTTAGGGCAGTTCTTGTAGAGCTTACTAAGGTCAGGGCACAAGCGACCTCTTCCCACCATGAATATTATCTAAGAGGGCAGGGTAAAAAAAAAAGAGGAACGTTGATTTATTTTTCCATATTACATCGATTAACTTCAACTAATTTAATGTGAAAGACCAACACAAAACAGTGCGGAAAACGGTAAATGCCTTCAAAGTATTTTATTATTTTTTATTATAAGTAGTACTGAAAACTGTGGTGTTTATTTATATTGATTCCCCTTTACTCTAAGCAACTTAAAAAAAACAATCCAGTGTCAAAAAATTGCCTTTAGAAGTGATATAATGTCACACATAAAGCGTGGCCAGGTTAAAAAATTTCTCCCATCATCCAAGAAAATACCAATACATGTCAATCCACCTAATCGGACAGGATGGGCAATGAGAGGTTTGCAGTCAAGTCATCATTTATGGAAGAGGGGCAGAAAAAAATGCTACTGTTGAAGAAACACAATCAATAGCATGTGGAAGGTGCACAAATGTAACTTCGAAAGAAAACCCTGTGTATTAGTTTAAACACACAAACCACAGCCAGAACCATAGAGGTAATAGTTAAAATAAAAACATTTCTATGTGTCAGAATGGCCTAGTTTATATTCTAAATCCAACAGAGTGTGATATAACCGGATCCTAATCATGAGCCATTTTGAAAAGAAAAACAGGTGACATTTATCTCATGAGATGAGCAGAGCTGGTGCACACACAGGTCAGAAGGCTTGTAACTGTTCATTTAACAAGTATTGACTTAGAAAAGCTGAAAACATTTTTTTTTGCAAAACGTGTTTAAGGCCATGCATCGATTTCTATTACTTTTAATTATACACCCTGCCGTGTTGTTGTGTTACTTAAATTCTAGTAAAATTTGTGGTTGCGACAAGACAAATCGGAAAATTTGCAGGAACACTTAGGCAAGGCATTGCAGATGTTTTGAAATCAGAGATTTACGAAAACTCAGAAAATAACTTTTGGTATCTGAAGAAGAACTCATCAGGTAGTAAATGTTTTTGCAACGTCAAAAATGGCATCTTGATGCAGGGAAAAACTGTTCTGTAAAACTACTTTCAAAGTACAATTAAAAGGTAGTAAACAGTAGTAGTAAACAGTTCAAGGTAACTTAAAAAGTACAGCAGTGCATGTTTCGCTGTTGCATTACTGTCATTGAGTGAAAGCAACTTCTGTTAGTGTATCAATAGAGGAATTCAGTGGAGGAAAGGCAACATTTTGGAAAAATTGCAGGTGTATGAATACTTCTTTGTGGCACTATATTTGAAGGTGAACGACTGTGAGAGAAGCTAACATCCAACCCTGAAACAGCGGTCATTCTGACGGACATTTTTAAATATGGTGAACTGGACTAAGGTGACAGACATCTAAAACACTGGAGCTATTGTAAAGGTATGAGGGCATGATGGTGCAGAGATAAAAGATGAGAACTGCATGTGCCTGCCAGATCAGCCGAGGACAAAGTCCCCCGACATGATCAAGAGGAACAAGTTCCAGCAGTGGACCTTTGCACCACTTTAGGCATAATTTTGTGTAGAACTTTAGTCTGATCTTATACAGATAAGGAATCACGTCTGATGTAGGTAGATCTTAATTCTTGAAGGATAAAAAAAAAAAAGACACTACACTAACAGTCACACTGAAATGCAAACTTCAGAACCTCCTTTTCTTACACAGGGTTACATTACAAGATCTAAAATTAGGCCGGTGGCTCCGTGTCGTCGGTCGCTGTCGGGCCGTAGGCCAACTTGGACTGCAGCAGTGTTCTCATCATCAAAGGATGCAAATGCACATCTGATCGTGAAATCATAGGTACTAAAACTTCCAGATTGGACTTGTGGTCTTGTGAAAGCTTCATCACTAATATCTCCCTTAGCTGCAGCGGACAAATGTCATATCCCGGAGAATGTGTTCAAAAATGAATAAATTAAAATGGTAGAAACTTAACAGTTTATCAGATACGGGTCCTAATTTAGCTGGTTTTAGCAAACATACATTAAGACAAAAATATAAATCTGTCGGTTGAATTGCTGTTTTAGCTGATTGAGTTATTTACAGTGTATATTGAGATGATGTCTGATATTTGAGTATTTTTATGTTTTGCAGAACAGGAACTTGATGTAAAACAGTAAAACAATTATGGTGAGCTAAACCTGATTTAAAAAAAATCTTCTCCTGGTTTAAAAACTTGTAATAAAGTTTCTGAAATATCACTGTGTGTGTCAGGTTAGATGGAAACATAGAATGCAAAAATTGCTATAAGATAGGAAATCTATTCATTTAGTTGTGAGGTGACCTCATCTATGAGGATTTTGTCCCTCTTTTTAGAAAATCACTGTGCTGTATGTATTTCTGTCACCTGTCTGCTACAAGTCAATAAACCACTACTGATGACAACCTAACAAAACCTCACTTAAAAAAAAAAATCCCAACAATCCTTTGAAATGATTAGGTCAAATAAAAGTATGTAAACACTGCCAGCTGAATACGCGCCAGGCTAGTGTAAACAATTTTACCTGATCTCTGTTTGCTATGTGGGAGTATGGGAGCTCCCCAGTCATCAACTCAAAGAGAACCATTCCATAGGAATAGACATCAGACTGGAAGCTGTAGGGATTGTTATCCTCCATTCGAATCACCTCAGGAGCCTGCCATGAACAGAAACAAATGTATACAGAACTGTTACAAGCAAAATTTTTGTGTATTGTAACATTGTTTTGTTTTTTCCTAAAACCAAATAAAAGTAAAGACCGGTTTGAAGCCAATTCTTCTTGTCTGTATGAATTGTATTATGATTTTGTCTTGATGGGATAGTGTAATTTGGCATTACTATTATTACATTCCAACTATTAGCTTTTCCAGTTTAATTTATTCCATTTTTCATTTAGTAAAATAGCAAAAACCTGCCATCGTGCTTTGTCAGGGATGTGTTTCAATTTGAATTCACAAGATAAATAGTTACAGAGCTCCCAAAGTACACTTTTAACTAATTATCTAAGATTAGCAATGAGATCAGCGGTGTACTGTAAAAGTGTTTGCCACAAATTTATTTTTAATAAAGTACAAATGCAAAATCTAATATCTGCTGAACAGAAAGCTTAACAGGATAATTTAAGGAAACGGTCAGATTGTTTTTTGATTAGCCTAATCATTATTAATAAGTATAACCCCCATGTAGTCTGTTATGGCAAGATTTTATTTTCTTGATATCGGATATACAAACCGGATTCCAAAAAAGTTGGGACACTAAACAAATTGTGAATAAAAACTGAATGCAATGATGTGGAGGAGCCAGCATCTAACATTTTATTCAGAATAGAACACATATCAAAAGTTTAAACTGAGAGAATCAGTATCATTTTAAGGGAAAAATATGTTGTTTCGAACTTTCATGGCATCAACAAATCCCCAAAAAGTTGGAACAAGGTCATTTTTTACCAATATGTGGCATCCCCCCTTCTTCTTAGGACCCTCAACAGATGTCTGGGGACAGAGGAGACCAGTTTCTCAAGTTTAGAAATAGGAATGCTCTCCCATTCATGTCTAATACAGGCCTCTAACTGTTCAATTTTCTCGGTCCTTCTTTGTCGCACCTTCCTCTTTATGATGCGCCAAATGTTCTGGTGAAAGATCTGGAGTGCAGGCTGGCCAATTCAGTACCCGGATCCTTCTCCTACGTAGCCATGATGTTGTGATTGCTGCAGAATGTGGTCAGGAATTATCTTGTTTAAAAATGCAGGGTCTTCCCTGAAATAGATGACGTCTAGATGGGATGATATGTTGATCTATAACCTAAACGTAGTTCTCTGCATTAATAGTACCTTTCCAGACATGAAAGCTGCCCATGCCACAAGCACTCATGCAACTCCCATACCATCAGTGTTGCAGGCTTCTGAGAACAATTTGGGTTATCCTTGTCTTCTCTGGTCCGGATGACATGGCGTCTCAGTGTTCCATAAAGAACTTCCAATCGTGACTCATCTGACCACAGAACGGTCTTTTATTTTGCCACACTCCATTTTAAAAGACCTCTGCCGCAGTGCAAACGTCTGAGCTTGTGGAACTTGCTTAGAAATGGCTTCTTCTTTGCATTGTAGAGTTTCAGCTGGCAACGGCGGATGGCACGGTGGATTATGTTCACTGAAGATGCTTTCTGGTAGTATTCCTGAGCCCATTCTGGTAATTCCTTGACAGTAGCATTCCTGTTTGAGGTGCAGTGATGTTTAAGGGGCCCAGAGATCATGAGCATCCAGTAGTTTTACAGCCTTGACCTTTACACACAGCAATTGTTCCGGATTCTCTGAATCTTTTGATCATGTTATGCACGGTTGATTATTGCTACTTGTCACAACTTTTGTGGGATTTGTTGACACTGTGAAATTTTGAATCGACACATTTTCCTTTAAATTGTTACATTTACTCAGATTAAACCTTTTATCTTTCATCTATGTTCTATTACGAATAAAATATTGACATTTGCCATCTCCACGTCATTACAATCAGGTTTTATTCACAATTTGTTTAGTGTCCCAACTTTTTTTGGAAACGTGTACACCAAAAGGTAAAATGTGTTGAGTGGTTCGGAAGAATTGGGTTTTTTGATGGAGTAGATTAAAACGCACTAACCATCCAGAGGATGGATCCCGAGGGCTGCTCCACCTGTTGTGATCCAGTCCACCTGGATTTCACGGTTGCAAGACCAAAGTCCCCGATTTTTACCGTTAACCCTTCGTGCAGGAAGATGTCTGTGCAGACGTTAAATGTTTGTAACTGAATATACAGAGAACATATTTTACTTTATACATAATAGTACACATCAAAAGAGGAAAAAAATAATACTAGAAAAGGATACTGTTAGACTTCATGTCACGATGAATTATGTTTTTTGCATGTAAATAGCTGGGGGAAAAAAGAGAGGGAAAATAATTAATTCAACTGAGACATTTCTCATTTGTATCCCCCACAAAGCAACATTCTATCGAACTTACTCCATGCCCTGAGCGGTCTGCCTGGAGATATCTATAAGCTGGATCATGGTGTAATTAGTCTCCAGGACATGAATATGTTTGTACAGGCTGCTACCCTCACACCACTGGGTCACAATCGCCAGGTTGTCCTTCGTCATGTAGCCCATGAACAAAAGGATGTTGACGTGTCGTGTTTTTCTGCACACCGCGCACGGGGGGAGAGGAAATCGAGATACTGTCATATAAAAGCTTGCAATGGAGATGATTTTCACTGTTCACGCAGCTGTAATCTTGTATAAGACCGAAAGTGTGTTCCTGTGGGTCTATACCTCAGGACGGCCACCTCATTTCTGAACGCCTGGAGCTGCTCCGGTGTTGGGTTAGTAACCTTTAAAATCTTCACAGCAACGTCGCCTACAAGAACACTCAGTTAGATGAAAGGCAACAATCTACATGTGTCTTAATATATGTATAATCTCTCTCATCTGTAGCAAATCTAAACATAACAGAGGCCTACCATGCCATTTGCCTTTGTATACCGTTCCAAAAGAACCTGAACCAATGTGGGAATGTAGATAAACCTCACTGGCCTCAATTTCCCAGTAATAACTCGAGTCCCGCTTATCTCGGGTCCTCTGGCAGAACAGAAAGAAAGAGGGGAAAAAACCGACAACTTTCACAAATGGTTGTGTATTAAAACAAAAAAGGGGCTGCGTATTTATAACACTACACAGAACTTACAATTTTATTTTTCTCCTGAGTGTTAAAGGATGAGGCTCGTTCCCGTGGGGAAGGGGCTGGAGCTTTGGACTTGGTCCAGCCTGTGGGGCTCGGGCTGGGGGAACTTCCAGCTTTAGGGGAAAAAAAATTGATGAAAAACCTCAACCACTAACTGTAGATTCTCATTTGATCTATATGTACTGTCCGGATTCATTTTGGGTTTTCAAACGTAGGTCTAAACAGTGAGGTCTGCGTTTCTATAGATCTACCTTTAGGTGTAATAATTATTTTCCTACATGTGTGGGAAGGCTATGCACATCTGTGGATAGAAACCTTTGTGGGCCATTTTAAGCCAAATATCTAGGAACATCAACATTATATTGTGACCACAGAAATTCTACTGAATTTAGGACTGGACTTTGACAGAGCCATTCTAACATGAATAGGTTTAGGTTATTGTCTCCATAGAGGAAACTCTTAGATTAAACTTTTTCTTTCGCAACCCCTAATAGATTTTCCTCAGTACTGAATATGTATCACGCCAACTTCCTCTTCCTGTCAACTCTGAGCATCAACAAAGCATGATGACACAACTAACTGTATCAGTGGAAAGGTGTGTTCAGTGTAATTTGAAGTAGCACACAATGTGTTACATACAGAACTTTGACAGGAGCCAAGTTTTTATTTCTTGATACTCATGCATAACAGTCAGTTGTGGAGTAAATCGCCAATATTTGCCCTGCTCGAGCAATCCTCAGTGGATTTCTAAGATGTGGATCTCTACAGATCTTCCAGAGTGATGACATGGCTGCCAGATTATTGTTTAAATGAAGACCTTCTGCCCAGTTTGTCTGTTTAAATGGACAGGCATGCTTTTTAATGAAATCCTGAAAGAAACTCACCTGAGTCCTGATCCCGCATTGCTTCCTAAAACAGAAAGAAATAGGCATTCGATTTGACAAGCTTATTCAAATACCAAAACTGTGTTCTCCGTCTCATAGTCTGACATCTGCATTTCTGAGATGTGAGAGCAGATAACCCACTTTGCAAGGCATGCAATTCAGGTTGCACACAGGGACTCAGCCTTCTAACCTTTTCGGGACTCTGTGACGAGGCCACGACCAAAGACTCAGAGAAGTGCACAATACCTACTTTCCTCTTCAGCCAGAACGTACGGCACCAGGAGCTCGGAGAAGCACTCAGACAGTCTAGCTACTCCCAAGTAAGCAATACAACAGACCAGTGAGGGGACAGAAGGGAAAGGGGAGAGTTAAAAGAAAACGAAGAATGAAACAAGAAGCTCAGGTTTTGGGTTTACACAGAATAAGAAGAATATAAGTAATGAGAAACATGTGAGCTGCTTATAGAACCATAGAAGTGGTGATAAAGCAGAAACTGGAACTAAACAACGGGAAGTGTTTAAGAGTATTAAAACAAAAAGCTGAAATAAGGGGTCAACTGGGAAATAAACACAAACACATTCACAGCCCTGTTCAGGTAGATGACTTAACGCCAAGGTAGATAAGAGGTAAGACAAAGACAGATTGAAACTGTTTCAGGCAATAGTTATTCTAGGTGTGGCATCCTCAGCCTGTAGAAAAACTCAAAACGGCCCCCATCGTGTGCAGTTTACCTCAAACATGCTGCTGTCTACAGCCATGGTCGTGCTGACCATGTGGACGTTGGGTGTGGAAGTGGATCGCTGCCTCTGGGAGAGGCCGCCGCCTGTGGGTGAGTATGACGTGGTGTAGTTGAAGACATGTGGGGTGGAATTTCGATGGGCTGAGCTGAAATGGGGGGGGGGGGGGGGGG
>JAVLVB010000779.1:3345193-3361569 GCA_032876305.1 Orestias chungarensis | reverse complement strand
TTTTTTTTCCTTCTTTTTTTTTGGGCTGCAAGCACAAACACAAAAACAATACACAGGATAGAACGTCTAACTACAAACAGACATGGTTGCAAACAGCAACGCTAGAGCAAAAGCTGTTTTTTGAGGAAGTAACATATTGGTTAATATTTATTACCGCCTTCCCCTTTAAGTCATTGTTGGTTACGTTACAGCTGGAGGGGCATTTCCCCAACGTTGGTGGAGGCCAAGTTAAAGAGTACAAAGCTTAGCGGCCACATATGTTAATCTTCTAAATGACCTGAATGCTGCCCGGATCGAAAGTCTGCGCATGCAGGCGTCCACTCTCTAATTTTAGCAAGTTCAATATTCATTGGCATACAGCCGCTGCTAAAGCAGATCAAAGGTATGGTTTGACCAGGACAGCTCACCTGACTCAAACCTTTTAGCAAACAATATCCGATTTACACAGTGAGTACATCATCTGAGGAAATATGTGTACGCCATTCATCAAGATAAAGTTTTAACGTCAGCCTGTACACTTCTGAGTTGCCCTAAAATCAATTATTCAATCTTTTTACATACAGTGTTAAGCAAAAGCATTCAAAAGAACACTAAACCTTCTTTTTTATTCAAATTTGGATTGTTAAAACCACAAACTTCCTTCATTTTTTTTGGAAGAATATACATAATAGAACCTAGAGCGAAATGCTGTATACTGGTGGCAGCATCGCAGTTTGTGTCCATACTTTAGCAGGGGTTGATTACAGGATGCTCACAGGTGCTCCTCATGCGCTCTGGCAGTGTGAGACCATTTTGCGAAAAAGAACGACCAAAGATGCTTCGGTTTATGGTAGAGACGTACCCCAAAATACAGATTTGCTGAAACTGCAGCAAAACCTGTTACTAGAAGATAATAGAAAATACCCAGAACAAAAAAAAAAATCCACATTTGAAAGTCAACTGATCCTTTCCTTTGGTTTCACAACTGTGTACCACAGATACGGCAATGGCTTGGGTTACGGAAAGATGACAACGCACCAGCTAAAGACCTCAACTCCCTCACACAAAAACTGACCAAAAAAAAAAGTTTAGTAGTAACATTTGCAATTGCCTGATCATTACCCCTAATTTTAATGATTTATGAGGTAAATCTGATACTCCATTTAGAGGGTGTGACTTCATCTTCATTTCCTTTCTCATGTAAAATGGTTATATTTAGAGCAAAGATGTAATATCTAATCACAATCAACATTGCTTTTCCAATGGGTGCAATACTGCAATTACCAAACAACAGCTTTGATGCCAGATCTTGTGGGTCGGAACATTTTACTGGCTATGCATTTTTTTGGTTAGCAGGATTGATATTTAACACCTAGTTTAGATCTTAGTGGCCGGGTTACAAAATCACATGGATAGAATGATAATCAAGATGAAAATGTGAATTAACTGCAAAAAATTTCCTTAAAGCAATAATAGCAACACATTATTATGTTTGCCTAGTATTATGCAGATCTAGACAGATATTTTAATGTCCGAGGCAAGCAAAGTTCATTTCACCTTGGAACTCTGGTCAGGGATTCTCTCATACGTCGAGACGTGAGCTGTGGCAGCGACGGGAAACCGCTCTCACCTGGTGTCGGACACAACCTGATAAAAGAGATTTAAATGAAAATAATGTGTATACTGAAGTAGAAGGTGGCTGCTATGTAATGTATGGGGACATCACAATAAATGACAACATAATGAAAAAGGTAAATATCAAATACAGTGTAGTTATTTTTCTCTTCAGCTCAAGTCACTTCTCTCTAACTTGAGCAAGTCTAACAACATTTCTGAGTAAGCCGAGGTTTGAAACATTGATGGCAAAAATGATTGCCCTGTTCAGATGTGAATCAGAAAATTTTGTTGATTCCTAGCGAGAAATTACAGGTATTTATGTAAAAACTAAGGACCAAAAATATGTTATTTTTTTATAGGATTTCTAAGTTATTTACACACATTTTAATACTTGCTTTATTATTCCACATATTAATATAACAATTGTACAGTGTCCCGTATTGGGTGTGGAATCATAATTTGACGGCCACATGTAGAAAAGACTTCCTGTGGGTCTGTGGTGCATTTTTGGTCAAATTACTCCTACGCTGAATGTGCAAGCACTGAATGCACCTGTACCATGGCTGGTAGGTTAAGGGGATTTTCTTATTTTTATAATGTTTACTGTTGCTTCTGCATCTAACATAAAAACACATAAAGGTCTCTGTTCAGAGTGTATGTATGGAAAGCTATGCAAATGAGAGTGGAATAATCAGAAGTCTGATATCTGTACAGCTTAACTTCCCCTTTTTATCTTTGCAGGACTATGAAACATACATAACATGTACGATGAATTTATATTTGCATTCTGTTATAAAACTGTGTATAATCAATACAGTTAATGCTTATTTATTTATTTATTTAGGGGTTTTATGGCTCAAAAACTCACAATCAAGTGACCAACCTCCAAAACCCCATTATGGACATTAAACTGTACTCCTCGTATACTTACAGGAGCTGTCTAATGTTGCTCCAGTCCACACACATTGTGGGCACTTTGGTGCTACAATGCTCATGGAATTTATAGCCGCATGTTTGGCAACGGAATCCATTAAGGAGAAACTTCTGGCAAATGTCGCAGAAGGCGAGCTTCAGATATGTCTTCCGAACCTTCATTAAAAACAACAACAAAAAAAAGAATAGTCAAAAAGTATAAATAATTTTCTTTCTACAAGATTTGTTTAATTAAACAATGCTGTAATTTTTGGGGTACTTACAAAATTATGTGTTGTCAAAGGAACGTGGTCTAAAACCTCAACCAGCAGCTCTTCTCCTATCAGTGAGGTTGAGTCAGTATTCCAGTCCATCCGGGATTTTTTACTGAATTTGAATTAAATGCACACATTTAATACCCACTGAATCATCTTCACATGCTTAGATTGCAGGATTCGCGTAGTTTACCTTCTCAGTCCGGGATGCAGCTTGAAGACGGCGCAGCACTGAGGCTGCAGCCCTCGCACCTTTAGTGCTTTGATCAAACAGCTGTAAAGAGTCATACCTGGTCGCACGTTTACCTAGCGGACCGACGAATTGTATTAATGACGTTGACAAAGCAAATCTGAGGATTTAATGTGAAGCCAGGAATCTCAAGACCTACCACAGTGCGCTGCTGGTTGGGGAGGAAGACGCGGATGGTGCTGCTGGCCTTGGAGTCTGGCATCTTGCTGTCATCTGAGGACCGTCGCTGGCAGGTGAAGCCCTGAACCATGGTTGGGGACAGGCAGGGGCCCTCAAAAGGTGAGTCCTTCATCCCGAAGCCATTGCTTAGCGTCTTCCACGCTCCTTGAAAGTTTTCCATCGCTAAAACCAAGCGCTCACAATGGTCTTTAAAAAGAAAGAGAAAAAAACAAAACATGTCTCACCGTTCTCTTTCTCTGGACCTCAGTTTTTGTTTTTTTTAAACATTTGGTAAAATAAGATAAGAATGAAATACATGCTTGCTAGAAAAAAAATGCCATATTTCAACACAAATTACACAAAATTTACAATAGTTCAACCTTGGACTTTATTTCAACACCAAGGAAACCACAACAGATGGCTCGAGCACAACCTGATTACAATGGGGACTGTTTTTGTCTGCAGGGGGAAAAATGTCGCAAAACAGGAGCTTTGGGTTGCAGCATATTAAGGATGAATGGTAATTCTTAAACACAATCTTGTTGAGAGCAAACCTCTAGGATTATGCTAATGATTAGACTAATTTGAAGGTGTAATGGAAAATAATAAAGCGATACAAGAATTTTTTTTTTGTCTATATAGACCTATACACTAAACTCTTATTTCCCCTCTGCTTTCAGGCAACAATTTTTAACTACATCTGAACCATGTTCAAGGAAAAACTGTATAAACATGCAAAGGACAAAAATAAGTTAACTATGTGTTTCTTAGAAAAAGAGTAGAAAAAGCAAGGCCTTCATAACCAAGCACACCCTGTTTTAGGCTTTGTTTGCACTAGAAGCTGCAGTGCTATGATTGAAAATACACAAAGGTTTTTCGCTCATTCTTGGCAGCGTCTTTATGCATGAGCAGCATCAGTTTGCATAGCTCCTAATTACCACTGCTGTATTTAAACAAAGACCTGCTGGCCCTGCAGAGAAGTCGCTTCTTCTTTTTTTTAACTGCTAGCAGCGGTTAGCTGTTCCAGCTGACCTAATGATTCCTCAGACGTGCAGGAAAGTAAGGAAAAAGGACAATTTCCAGTGAAATCATTGGGATTTTACCATCATACTTTACTCTTCTACGACTGTATCAATAATGAATGCCGTAAACACAAAACGGAACTACACATACAAGGAAATTTACACAGCACTGCAATGCAGCAAGAATGTTTATATAGCTTTGAGGTTATAAAGCTAGATAGGAAAATTGAGGACTCAAAATGACAATGCATTTAAATAAAATTTTATTTAAAAAACAGGACACTTGTCATTTAAATGCGTCAGTATTTATGACAAATATGATGAAGTTATTAAACGTGGACAAGCTTTTCACAAATGTGCACTAATTTTTTAATTCTGTTTAAAAATCTGAATAATTTATATATCATGTTAGCTATCATTCAATGTGAAGTCCACATTTAAACTCAAACTACTAGACCGGTGATTATATTTCTACTTTCAAGAATTTCAAGATGAAACAAGAAAATAAATCTTATTAATTTATCCATGTATTACTGTTGAGGTTTTGGGCTGAAAATTTAAAAAAAAATCCAACTGGACTTAAATGTGTTAGCCGTTTTCATGCACCAACACCACAAAAACAAACATATCTGATAATTAAACAAAATATTTATCTTTATTTGCACGCTTGTTATAGTTTTTAGCTAAACTAACTGCAAACTAAATAAAATAAAATAAATGTACATTTATTTTTGTATTCGTCACATTTCTTGTTAATTTTTTTTACATTTGAGCACTAGTCTGCATTAAGTAGTCTACTATTTTTTCCTCTAAGCAAAAGGCGAAGTATTAAAAAACAAAAACGATTAGACTAGTTACAGTTAAATACATTAAAAACATTAGGCTATTTTGGGTCAAAGTTTTTTTTATTTTTAAACACTTGTATCCTGGTATAAATCAGAAACTATTTTATTATCATGTAAGGGGTAATTGTTGCCAATACAAACAAACGTGTCTGATTGCACTGGTGGCACTTACAACACCCCATAGAGTTGCTCAGCGCGTTGGCCTCATTTAGGTTTCAGGACTGCTTCGTAAAAAAAAAAAAAAAAAACACAAGCAAAACCACCAAAACAAACGACCAGCACTAAAATACACGCAGATATTTTTGAAGCTATAAAAAAAACCTAACCAGAAATGTATAAACGTGTAACTTTAAGCTGGTTTGTTCCAGTTAACACAGAGAAACTACCCGAAGGCCCGTCAAACAACGACCAGTGCAATCAGACACAGTCCCTGAAGCACGCTGGCTTCAAACATTAGCGTTTTTTTCTCTCTAGGAAACAAACTTTCTTTTAGTAACGCAATTTAAAGAGCTGGGGTCTGTAAATTGTTCGTGCTCACCAAGAGAAGATAAAAAACTTGTGCTCCGCCATAACTTTGGGGGAAAGTGGCGTGGGTGACATCATCATAATTGCAAGGCATTCAAAGAGAAAAAGAAGGAGGAAACGGGAGTTGAAAGCTTTTGAAGATCCCGAAATTAAATCAAATAATTCCACAGCGGATGAATACGACGGAAATGGCACAGGTGGGTCTATTTCTTTGTCATATCTTTGTCTTCTTTGCACCAAAAACAGGGGGGAAAGTTGAATCCTGCAAATCGTGTGGATATGCGAGTAAAAACAAACTCCGCGTTCCTTTTCAAAGTCAAAGCACCTTTTCCTTGTTTTCCACGCGTAAGAAACCCGGAGAAGCGTCGTTACGCCTCAGTATCTCGGTTGTTGTTGTTGTTGTTGTTGTTGTTGTTGTTGTTGTTTTTTGGGGTCGTTTTTTTTTCCGGGAGAAGCTCGGTGTCGAGCGTCCGTCCGACGCCAGTGATTGAAACAGGACCTCGCAGTCATAACAAGACCTGCAAACAAGTATTGCACACGCGTGAACCCTCCCACCGAGGCGACGCAGTCGCTGTGGCCTCCCTGGGACGTGCAGCTAAATGTTAGACGAGGCTTTCGTGCTCATTTTAATGTCATTTAACTTTAAAAAAAAGAAACAGGTCCTGAATGGACGTAGTCTTTCAAGCTGAACATTTCAAAAAATCATTTAAGAAAACGTAACTTTAGTTGCAGTTGATGTGAAAATGAATGTTATTTGACAAATACATTTCTATACGTTTGTTTGTTTTATTTTTATTTAAGCTAAGACATAAGCAACTATGGATTTGTTTTAAGACTGACTCATAATGTTACCATGCGCGCCCTCTTCTGGCGAAAATGAAATACTACAACATCCTCGCTTTGGAAAATTACTTTTATTACCATTATTATAATTACATAATATTTATAAAGAAAAAAAAACATGAAATGCATTTTGTGCAGGTTGCAAAGTCCAAAGGACATTAAGGCATTCTGTCTATTATTTACAGCCTGCAATGGTTTTTCAACTATTGTCACTATGCAATCGCCCCAAAATGGCTTTTACTCCACGAAATTGACCTTGAAGCAATATAACTGTATATAACTATAACCATTTCCACTTACCATGTGTTCACCATGTCTGTAGGAACAGTCTGGGTCCCTTGAGGTACCCAAATCACACAGATGGACCCCAAGGTCCTTTCAGCGAGCTGGAGTTGACACCATCTCAGAGAAGACCAGCTTTGTTATCATCCACTGTCTGCATCTCCTGATGGGTTCAGCATATATTGTTTCCATAAGGTAGCTCCAGACTATTTCAGGGAGAGATTGAAACATAAACCTTTGTTTATGTTAAAAACAAACATAACAAAGTATGCATCAATTTTGATCAATTTTGAGTCATTAAACTTAGAAAATACCTTGGCTTTTTTTTCCCCAGGCAAGTAATCAATCCAACAACTAACAGAAGCACCAACTAATGTTTCTGTGAAGATGAGGGCAGGGCTTTGTCATTGTGAAGATTTTTAAGGTGTCCCTCTTCACATACAACTCTGCTAGTATTTTAATAAGGTAAGGATTTAATTATCTTTGACTTTATCCCATGCAGATTATTATTATTATTATGGTTATTTCCCCTACTGTAAGATACAACCATCCAAAACTAGCATAGTAGAAAGCAGAAAACCTTGCACTGGAGCTTTAGATCCAAGGCTACCTTAAGACCGATGAAAGATTCTCTTCCCCCTATTGATCCATGCTCTGAGCACTCCTAGCTGAGATGTTTACAGCTTTAATGAGTTCTTCTGTCGGTCATCATGTTTTCAACAAACAATGCATTCAGGTCTAAATGCTTGGAGGTAATAGAAAAATATATTCTGGAAAGAAAAAAAACAAACAAAAAAAACAAATCTTTTAGCACTTTTAAATTCAGCAATTATATTTCAGATCTTTACAGTAAAATAAACTCTATGAGACTAAATCTGAATGATATTACATATAAAAAACATTGCAGATTTTCTCTAATAAATGGGAAAATTTTGTATAATCTTAAATATATTTACTGATAAATGAAGCCACAAACCTTTTGGCGCTATCAAGTGTGTTGCAAAATTGTGGGTGAAGATTTGACCTTTCTTATTATAAGAAATTATAGTTTATTCAAATAGACTGATGCCTTGGCACAGTCGCCATTTATAAACTATTCCTTTAAACATAGTAGATGAACACTTCTAAGGGTTCAAGTCATGGTTTTTCTAGAATCATCCATTCCCAAAACCAGTTTCCATGTTTACTTGGGATCATGGATTGGCTGAAACATGCAACTATCTCCATATTGCACCATTTGGCTTAGCAGTTAAATAATTAGGAGTTAGTGCCCCTTTTTTTGTTTTGTTTTTTTCATTCTACCCACTTTGTGGGTACACAAATACCACTGGCACCACAACAGACCTATACATAATGCTGCTTCTACTTTGTCTCCTATACAACAAACATCTCCACACTAGGATCAAATACCTCAGTCGTTGTCTTCTTTCTCCATAAAACTATTCCTCCAGCTTTTAGCTGTAATGACTTTAGGGATTTTTTTTAATTGATAACATTGAATCTATTAAAACTAAAATTGATGGCATCTTCCCTAATATAACTACTACCTCGGTAAGCGAGGAAACACTGAATGTTGCTCTGGAGCCTGATCTCTGTTTGAAGTGTTTTGTTCTAGTTGAGCCTTCTGAGCTTTCAAAAATATTTTCTTCATCTAAGCCTTCAACTTGTATGTTGGATCCAATCCCAACCAAATTGTTTAAAGAAATATTTCCTATTATTATTATTATTACCCCCATTTTAGATATGATTAATCTGTCATTAGTGAATGGCTATGTAACAGAGGCTCTTAAGGTATCTGTAATAACACCCTTACTTAAGAAACCTTCTCTTGATGAAGATGACTTGATAAATTACAGACCCATATATGATCTTCCTTTTTTATTTGAAATCCTTGAACAAATTGTTCTCCTTAAAGTCACAAATGATATTCTCATAGCTTCAGACAATGGACTCATGTCTGTATCAAGTTCTGGTAGATCTCAGAGCCACTTTTGACATTGTAAATCATAATATCCTCATTGAAAGGCTTGAACGCTTTGTAGGGATCAAGGGAACAGGACTAGGCTAGTTTAAATCGTATTTATCTGATAGATCCCAGTTTGTTCATCTAAATGGCAAATCTTCTCCACATTGTAAGGTTACTTCTGGAGTACCACAGGGTTCCGTACTTGGTCCAATTCTATTTACTATATATATATGCTCCCTATTGGTAAAATCAGGCTTCTCTCCTGTTGAACCAGCTTCCAGCTTTAGTCCGATAGGCAGACACCCTGTCTAGTTTTAAAGCTAGGCTATAAACCTTCCTGTTTGATAAAGCTTATAGTTAGGAAGAGGTAAAGAAGACAGCCTAATTTGGTTGGGGGAAGAACTCAATCTATACAGACCGTCTCCTTTGCTCTACCTTCTTCATGTCTCCCTCTACAATGTTAGGTTATTTAAGTTATTTCTATAGTTATGCTGCTATAGGCTAAGACTGCTGGATGACAATCTGACCACTTCTCACTCTGCTACTTTTTTCTTTTGTCCAATCTGCTTTAGTTACAGTGATTTCAACCTTGTTAACCTTTTGTTTTCTCTTAGTGTTCTTCTCTCCATAGTGACCACACCTGAGATGCTGCCAGCGACGCTCTACAACTGCTGCTATAAACTTTCTTTTTTTCAGTATTCTCTGCATTCTTTTAGATTTTTGTTGCTTCAAACCCACAGTCGGTTGTGGCAGGTGGCTGCTTGTATTGAGCCAGGTTCTGCTGGAGGTTTCTTCCTGTTAAAGGGTAGTTTTTCCTCTCCACTATTGCTACATGCATGCTCAGTATGAGGGATTGGTGTAAAGTCAACGACACAAGCCATTGTTTTGGTCTGCTGATTCCGTAGGAGTTAATGCTGCAAGTCAATGACTCCATGCAATCTACTGGGTTTTCTTAGATTGGAAACTTTTTCAAACTGATTTGTAATGATGCATTTATGATTTTAATTGATTTTCTTGTAAAGGGCCTTGAGACGACATCTGTCTATATAAGTAAACTGAGTCTCGAACCATACTTCAGAAGGATTCCATGGGGATAAGGGGGACTATTTCTTGGTTAGTCCATGTTGTTAAAACTTTCTTCACTGCAGATAGTTACACCAATGTTCCAGCTCTTAGTTCATAATAGTGTCAAACTATGTTGGTTCCTGGGTTGTTCTTCAACATCCTATCAGATTTCTTTTTTATATTGGGGTAACAGTAGTGTGGACCATGTGGTTTAAACCTAGCCATTACTGGATGCCGTCAAAAGAACTGTGCATTTAAAAACTACTTTTAGAAAGGAGGCGCTGGCTGAAAGCTTCTGGAATTGACCTGACCTGTTAAAAATGTGTAAATAAACTCTGTTGACTGGCATAATAAGAGTGGTTAAAATTCCAGCCAGAATTTTTCCACTAGTATGTAAATGACCAAAAACAAAAGGCTGTTGCACTAAGGAAATCCAATAAAATCTACAAGATGTTAGATCTTTAGATCTGTACAGATGACAAGTCTGGGTAACAGAAAATTGTTGGATTTTTTTTATTGTCCCATAAAAATATTTGTTGTTATGTTACATATTAAAAGTGCAAACATGTCCCTGTATTGTGATATTTGTCTTAAATGTTTGGACTAATTATTATAGCAAGAGTTTTCAGTCAAGAAGACAATAAAAGGGAATTTGTGTTAGATTTGTTCTGCTAATTACAAGTATATCTTTTAGGCCTTTTGGATCAGTGATTCTCAGAATAGGGTTGTCTTTAGTGGAACTAGAAATGAATATTGGCTTTATAATTTTCACAGTGAAAGGAAATGTATTACCTAAAGATACATTGATCATGTTTTCCTTTGCAAGCACCAGCTTCTGCTTTCTTTTGATGTCCACTTTTTTGTAAGGACTGTAAAAGAGAAAACATGTACTGCAATTATATATGATAGAGATTCTTGATTCAATCCGACAGATTATAAAATTGTGATTTCTCAGTAATTGACCTGAAAATGAAGGATCAACAAGAAAAAACTGTTTACATACTAATTACGGTGGACAAATTTGAATCAGAAAAAAAAGAAAATAAAATTACCGGTGCTTCTTACACACTTACTCCTGCTGTGCTTCATTAATCTCCGAAATTACAATTTCTTATCTAGAATAAAATGTAAACAAATTCAATGAGTTCCAGTTTTAGTTTTTTTTCTTTGCACTCATTCAAATATTTCTGTTAGTAACACAAGCTAAAACATTGTATTTCTTTCATTTCTGTCTTTTTAGTTTAGTAGCTACATGCAAACTAAATCTGGTTTTATAATGCTGTATTCGCCACGGTTCTGATAGAAAACAAATGATAAAAAGTGCAAACAAACAGTTTTTTTTATATAAATCCGTCATATATCAATCTAGGCATCTGCTATAGATTTTGAGATCTAGGTAGGAAACTTCTCCCTTATCTAGACAGAAGTTAAGCATCCAAGAGTTTTTTTATATTTCATGGTTGCAGCCTCAAGCCAGGAAAACCCAACTTCTGAGCAACCAAGGACATTTTTTTCCCCATTTAATATTATCATGACAACAAGACAAACTATAAAAAACTCAGTACTACTGTTTCAAAATTCTGCTACGTGAAAAAAAACAATGAGACTGTGGCTCTTTAATGTGGAAAGGGGGGAGAGGAAAGTACACCTACTAAAGGCAAAATGGGACCGTTCCGCGTTCCTGATTGGCCAATATTCAGAGGTGGTGTCCAGACATCCTCGCACGTAATTGGCTACTTTCCGAGGCGCCGACCAATGGCTGTGCGGGTTTTTACGGGATAATGCGAATGACAATTCAGGAACTCCTTCTGGCACCGCATGTAGCGCAAAGAAGGAGGCGTAAACACTGACACAGCTAGGTAGCCATCAAGGTAAGCAATAAAACGGCTTTAAATCCAGACACTCGTGACATAGTTTATGCATGTTTTCCTTTTGCACTGACTTCGGGTTGAAATTACCGACTGCGTGAACTTTGCATTTTAGTTGGATTCCTCTTTTCTTGTAGGTAATGTTTTTAATTATGTTTGCTCCCACAAAAAAAAAAAAACTCAAGCCACGGGCTTTTAGCCCGGCCTGCTAGCGCTAGCTTGCCACAACGACTTTGGCTTGTGCGCCCTGGCGGGAAATTTTGTTTTCAAGGCGTATTCCCCTCAACGTTCACTTAAACGCGTGTAGTTTGGATATTTATCGCAAGCCGTGGCAAATTGTTGGGTTTCTGGTGGCCGGTGCGAATCAATCATCGACTGAAACGCGCTCGTTGGTCGCGAGGTGTTGAGCTAGTGGTTGCTAGCTAGTTAGCTTAGCCTAGCCGAGCGCTCCTGTCTCGCGAGTACGCAGGAGGAAAATCAACGTGACTAGGCCGACGTTGGCGGACCTTTGGCATTTCGTTTTCCCGTTTTTTGTGTTGTTGCTAATGCTCGTAAAACGTTTAACATTAACAACCCCCGTCTAAAGTACCCGGGGATTTCAACCAGTTTGTGCGTTTAAAGGATTCATGTTAGTTTTTTGCGGGTATAAATGTATTTAAATAAATAAATCCGCTTCACCAAAACACGATGCAACGCGCTCCACACGGCGTGCTCTCGCAGTTATTCCTCTGGTAGTCAGCACAATCTGCTCGATCCTGGTTTATTTCGAATCGCGTAGACAAGTAAGAATGTCTGTTTAAAGAAAATCCCAACAGAATGATGCAAGTTTCCAATTTTAAGCGGTTTAGCCTGTTAGTTTGGTGACTTTATGCTATGTGCTATTTTTAGGAGCCTCATTGCCTTACTTAGCATTCACTTTAGTGCTTCATTAACTTCAATTCTTCTTGGCCTGATGTCTTCAGCAAACAGAAGGTTGACCTGTGGCGATCACAATATGATCCCACTAAGGAAGTTTCTGTAAGTTAGCTCAGTAGTTAGTCTGGTGGCTTTATTTCATCGATGTGTCTCCCTAATTGTAGAGTAGAACCCCACACGGTAGTCATTTTGTTGGTTTCACTGAATCCTTATGAACCATGGTAATTATGATTATCATTTTTTTATGTATAGTAGAAATAAGGCAGTCATCCTTGTTAAACGTTCTTTATTATTTTTTACAATTTTATGTAGCTTCAGTTTTATGTAAAAAAATAAATAAAATTAAGACTCTCTACAAGACACAGATTTTTATAAACACAAACAAGTTAATCCAACCAAATGTATCAGTTTAAGCATCTTTTGGAGCACTCAGTAAAATGTTACTACTTTTTTTTTACAGGAAATCATTTTTGTCCACCTGTGGCGTTGTTTGTGTTTAGGTCATGGAGATGAGCAGCAACAGCGAGTGCTTTGGATGTGGCCGCTCTGGACATTGGGTCAAGCATTGTCCCAATGCCAGCGGCACGCGAGGACGTGGCAGGGGCCGGGGACGAGGAAAGGGTAAAATAATTTTCTCAAACATTTGTACTTACAATCCTCCTTTTTTTTTTTATCCATTAGCTAAATTTGTTTTAGATTACTAACTTAACTTATTCATTGGGCCCTACTCATATTTTTCTTGTAATAGTATTACCCCTAGAAACAGTGAACCTGTAAGGTCTTCTTTGCATATTGTTTTGAACATTACAGAGCTGTTCTGTTATCGGTGTGGAGACCAGGGACACATGGCGAGGGACTGTGACCAAACTGAGGATGGTGTGTAGCCTTGTTTTTATCCTATGTGTTAGTTAATTGTTAGGTTTTTTTTAAACAGGTTGTGTTGTGAAAGGTTTTTTTTATTTCTACCCCCTGGTCCGTATCCAGCGTGCTACAACTGCCACAGGAGCGGTCACATTTCCCGGGACTGCAAGGAGCCCAGGAAGGAGAGGGAGCAACTGTGCTACACCTGTGGCAAGGCCGGCCACATGGCTCGCGACTGCGACCACGCCAACGAGCAAAAGTGCTACTCCTGTGGCGGGTTTGGTCACATTCAAAAGCTTTGTGATAAGGTGAAATGTTACAGGTAAGTGGGTTTTATAGACATCACTTAGCCTTTTTATTATACATAAAAACATAAAAAAGGTCATGCTTTTGACTTTTTTTTTTTTTTTTTTTTTCATCCTTAGGTGTGGTGAGATTGGTCATGTTGCTGTGCACTGCAGTAAAGCCAGCGAGACAAACTGCTACAACTGTGGGAAGGCGGGCCACCTTGCAAAAGAGTGCACCATTGAAGCAACTGCATAATCAGCACCCTCTGTTGCCCCTCCTTTTTTTCAGATTGATGGTTGGTTGTATTATTTTCTCTGAATCCTCTTCACTGGCCAAAGGTTGGCTGACGGAGGCTAGTCCCAGGCCTGTGAGCCTCTCGATATGTAATACAAAGAAAGGGGTGATTAAAAAAAATCTTTCTGCATTCAATACAAAAAAATGTTTTAGTTTGGTAGCGGTGTTATGTATAATGCTTTGTTAAAGAACCTCCCCCTTTCCAGGCCACTGGTGATCAGTGAGGAATAAACGGGACTAAACATATGGGAATCTATAGGACCTCTGAGCTTGCGGATGTGCATCTCAGTAAAATGAGGTGGAAGACGGGGAGTAAATGAAAACCAAACATCCATGTGTGGTTATTTTGGTTTGTTTTAGTGGAATATGAGTTGGCCAAGAGAGTTTGACAATGAAACTGTTCATAACATGATGCATTTCAGCCCTACAAGCAGCTTCAAGTGGGCAGATAAACGCTATATTACTAAGATAAAAAAATGTTTTTGGAGGTATTCAAAAGAAACATGCTCTTTTATAGAAATCTGTTTACAGTTTAAATTACAATAATGATAATAAAAGGCATTTTATTCTATTCTAAATATAACTTTGGTAGTCCAAGGTATATTTTCTGTTTTAAAAAAATGGCTTTGGAAATGTTCTGGTTTCCTTTTTTTTGTTGTTTTTTACCTTGGCAAAAATTTAACCTCAAGAACAGTTGTCAGAGCAGCAGAATTAGAGGAGCTATTTGGGAATGACAAATGTTTTCACAGAAATTGAAATGTTATTTTTGTACAATATCACTTAGACTACTGTATAAATACCATTTGCTTGTACTCAGTTTTTAAGTCGGAAGGAAAGTGCAACTGAAGTCCTAGAACATAGAAATGTAATTTTAAACTATCAATAAAGCTGGAGGAGCACGGGGAAGAGTGTTTCTGTCTGATTTCATTGCAACACTGATGACGGAAGTGGTGAAACAGCCTTATGTGGCACATATTTATAAAAAAAACCTTTTTATTTCTTTTTTTTTTTTTTACACCATGTGAAAGTTGAGTTGTACTGAAGTATGTCAAATTCAATCCCTTAATTTTGTGCACAGTTATAACGAAATGCAGGCATATCTAGTTTGTCTGCTGGTGAAGATGCTTTTTAAGAGAATAAGAGATGCACTCAGGAATAACATTTGCAGTGTTTTTAATCTAGATAAAGTCAGGAAAGGAATTCAGCTACACATATTTGCATTAATTTTATTGTGTTTTACGGATATAAAGACAGACTGCTACATGTAACCCGTTTTAAAAGGTAGCGAAATATGGATCTTAATATTTTTCATCCATTGTGTCCCTTTTTTTTTGTTTTTTTAAGGATAACGGATGTAAGTCCCATGCAGAAAAATGGTTTTGAAGAGTAAGAGCCTCGGTTTACTCGGGAGATGAGGCTGCTTAGCCTTAGCTCGGCTGTCTAAAATGGCAGCGGGGGTTGCGGTGCAGATGCGGCGAATGGAGACCCTCCTCCTCCTCGCTTCTGCGTCACAGGCTCTGCTCCAGTCACAGTTAATCGGGGAAAAAAAAGAAAAACGCCGAAGCATTGAGGCAGCTACCGCGGCCGGTGTGAGCCGGCTTCAGCTGTACGTGCGGGAGGGGGGTCGCTTTCATTTATTCGTATAAACGGGTGTTTGTTGTTTTTGTTTGCTTTTAAAAACGAAAAACTCAGGGGTGAGATGAGGGGACTCCTGCCGTTTTTCCGGGGCCTGCACACCGCGAGGAACCGTCCAGCCAGGCGCAAGGCTGGGATTGTCGGTTCTCGGTGCGGGTTTTGCGGAACTCAGTCCGTGAACAAGGTACGGTCAGAGCTGCTGGGGCTTCGGCTCGGAGCAGAACCGAGGCCGGGTCTTTACCTGTGGTTTTCGGAGGGTTGTTTGCAATCAAACGAGACAGACGTTGACGTAAAATGTTTTTCGGAACTTTGTGAACCCTGGATGCGATGAAAGGAGGGAGGGAGGGCGCCCTCACATCAGGACAGAAGCTGCTTCTGTCTTTACGGGGTGAAACACACGCTTAAATTGAATGAAATTCAAATATAAACGAAGGCACGTAATGTCGTGACACCAGAAGAAGCTTTAAAATGACGCGGTAAGAGGCGAGAGCCGGCCAAAGCCAAACTAAACTGTTGCTGAGCGTCTTCCAGGCCAGCAGGGGGCGCCCGGGAGCTCACAAACAGACTACAGATCATCAAGAAGCCAAACTAAACTGTTGCTGAGCGTCTTCCAGGCCAGCAGGGGGCGCCCGGGAGCTCACAAACAGACTACAGATCATCAAGAATAAACTTCCTCCAAATTCAAATTTACCTTTATTAGCAAAACTATACAAAATATTTATTACACACACACACATATATATATATATATATATGTGTGTGTGTGTGCACATAT
>JAVLVB010000779.1:3285459-3345093 GCA_032876305.1 Orestias chungarensis | reverse complement strand
TATATATATATATATATCTCTCCGTTTACTCTATGTTATTTATTCAATATTAGAAACACAATCAAACTGCATTATATTATAGCATTAAAGCAAACATGGTAACTTTCAACACCTGTTCTTTAAAAAAGTTAAATGAAAGTAAAATTATAACAATAACATAGATGTAGAAAAAATCAATTGAACCTTATTAAAATATTGGTCATTATTGTACTTTTTTATATTTATATTTGAGCCACTGCTTTAGTCCTCCAAAGAAGATGTTAATGTCTGTTTTCTATATCATTAAATATTTTAAATGGTAAACTATACAGTCCACATATACAGCTTCATGTCAAAGGTCTGAGAAAGCTTTAAAGGTGTACATTATAAACCTAATGCAGTAGATTTTTAACCCAGATATCCCATTAAATATTCATTAATTATATAGAATATTATTTGTTCTAATTTCCATACTAATAATTGCAGTTTGCTTTAGATTAAGCACAATGCATTGAGAGCCAGTTGTGATATGGATCACATCATGACTGGCCCCTATTACTAGTCAAATAAATCACTAAAATGTTCTAAAAACAGCCATAGAAACCAACTGAACACATTGTAGGGATAATTTGTGTCCCAATAAGACAATATAGAGAATAATAAATATTAATTAAAATATTAATATGTGACAGATATTAAAATTGATTAAAAGGAATGCCTAATTTTTAAATGATTGCTAAGTATTTAAACAGTATTATATATTCAGAAATACTGCTTTTGAACTTGCAGTACAGTTGGTTATAAAACGAAGCACGATGTTATTAAATCCCAGGAGCTGGTTCTGAAGGATGTTGGACAATGGTCTTTATAGTTTGGTGTCTGCAATATTTTTATTTCTCACTCCTATAACAATAAGACTCTGTAAAATACTCATCACTCAATTTTGCGTGTTCATGATGAATTTCATCTGGAGTTATTTCTTCCATGGGACCTTTTGTACTCCCTAACCATGGGTAAATTTCATTGCTCCGGTGGCAATATTTTGTACCCACTTCAAAGAGCCGACCATTTAGAGTAATTTTCTGTTTTCTAGTTATTGACAAATTTTATTTCATTTGTTTTTAATAATAATTTATACCAGAAAGAGGTTTTTACAAAGTTTTCTATTTTTTTCTCAATCCATCAAATGGGGGGATTGGAATCACAGTCTGTCAAAAGGGAATTTATTACAAAAAAAATTTAAAGGGCAAACAAAAATAAATTAGTCATGTTTAATGAATTCAGCTTTCTATAACTGATTGAAAATACTTAATTTTAAAGAGACCAACAAATATGGGGAAAATCAACTATATTACTATGACATGGTTTGATAAAGGGAATGAGTTTGGAAGAGAATAACCTAGGATGAGTTGAAAAAATTTTAATTATGAAATTAGTACACAATGTGCATGTGAAAAGCCAGCAGACAAGCCTGTTGGCCAACTGTTGGGGCCAATTAGGTTTGGACACTTTTGGAAAGATTTGTCAGTTATGATCTTTCTAAATATGTCTTTAATCTTCATTGGATCACACATTTTGATACCCATATTTGTATGCAGCCTCTCAAGGCTTTTTGGTTGAAGTTCTCACTAAGCAATAGCTTCTCTATTTCTCCTCTTCAGCCACAACCGAGATTTGGGCTGCTGTTCGACATCGATGGCGTGCTTGTGAGAGGAAGGACGCTCATCCCTGCAGCCAAAATGGCTTTTGAGAAGTTGGTGGACCCTCAGGGACGGTTTGTGGTGCCGGTTGTTTTTGTCACTAATGCAGGGAACTGCCTCCGACAAACAAAAGCAGACCAGCTCTCTCAAATCCTGGGAGTGCCCGTGAGTTTCAAAACTGCTCTTTCGATCGGTCTGGTGTACCCTGACATTCCTGCTAACATCACTTGATCTACCTTCAGATTACACATGACCAAGTCATCATGTCCCATAGTCCCCTGAGGATGTTCAAGAAATTTCACGATAAATGCGTCCTGGTTTCTGGACAGGGACCTGTTCTGGAAATTGCTAAAAAGTAATAGCAAATTCTTCCCTATCACATTGGCTTTTAATTAGATCTTTTTTTCCAAACAAGACCTAAAATTTTAACAAATTCTTCTTTCATTTCTATATGTAGCGTTGGTTTTAAGAATGTTATCAGTATTGACATGGTGAGGGAGTCTTACCCACTGCTGGACATGGTGGATCACAACAGACGACCCAAACTGCTGGTGAGATATAGCAATCTTTGCTGGAAGTTGGGTGTTATGCTTCAAAACTTTTTTTCATAATATAAAATGCATTAAGATTGTGTTTCTTTGTTTCAGGCCACTCCTGTTGTCAACCTTCCAAAAGTTGAGGGTATGAACAAACTTCTTGTGTTTTAACGTTATATTTTTGCCATCTCAAACGTTGCATCTCATTTGTTTAACCGTATGTGCAGCGGTGGTTTTGTTCGGGGAGCCCGTCCGATGGGAGACAACCCTACAGCTTATAATTGATGTTTTATTGACCCACGGTAACCTCAGCAGTCCTCACCAAACCCACGCGACGCCTCACCTCCCCCTTTTGGCCTGCAACATGGACCTGATGTGGATGGCCGAGGCAAATTCTCCAAGGTGAGCTTTCAGAGGTTAATGTAGTACCATGATGGGGTTTTATGTTTGAAGTGAGCAAATCAGTTATTGTCATTTCGGTGTTCTTCAGGTTTGGCCATGGGACGTTTCTTGTGTGCCTGGAAAACGTCTATAAAAAGATAACTGGCATAGACCTGAAGTATGAGGCACTCATGGGAAAACCCAGCGAACTGACCTACCATTTTTCAGAGTACCTCATCAGAAGCCAGGCCATGCAGAGGCAATGGAAACTTCCCATCACTTCCCTTTACGCTATAGGGTGAGACTTTTTTTATCTCCTCAGACAACTCTTAATGAAAGTTTCCACCTAAGTAATCAAGAAATTGAACGACAATAGAATACTGATGGAGGTGATGCAAAATAATTTACTGAAAAGAAGGGTCACTACCACAGCAATGTTTCACTTTTACCTTTTTTCACATTTTATCTTTATATTACAACTAATTCTGAAGCTTGTATTTTACTCTAACACTCCTAAATGAAACATAATTCAAGCAATCAACTTTAGAGGTTGCCTAAATAGTAAACATGCATATAATCTATTTGAAAGTATTAGAAATGCGTCTGTTCTTTAAAGGCCTAAGAGGTTTTTTAAAGAACATTAGAGGACAGATAGTATTGTGAGGACCAAAGGACAAAGCAGCAAGGTTTGGGAGAATGTTGTAGACATGTTCTAAAGAAATAAACAAGGCCCCAAGCTGTGGGCATTTGGTGGAGCACTGTTCAATCCATCATCCACAAATAATATTTGTATGGAGTAACTAAAATCTGGATACGCTTGGTAATGACATGTGAAATTTCTCAATGGCAAAAAGAAACCTGTTGTTGAACAGAAGACATAAGACGTCCATTTTGCCACAGGGTATATAGGATACCCAGCAAATTACTGGGAGGGAATGCTCTAGTCGGATGAGACAAAAACTGAGCTTTTTGGTTTTAAGGTTAGTGAAAACCTAACTCCACGTCACCCATGTGGCACACGTGGTTCTACCAATGTGCTGTGGGGATGCTCTTTTTCACAGAGAGCAAAATGGAGGCACTTTAAAAGCACAGCAGCTGGTGCAGAGGAGACATTCCCCCTCCCACTGAACAGCAGCCCTGCAAATCTAGCCACACTTGAAAGACTTGAATATGGCTCTGCAAGGATGCCCTCAATCCAGTCTGACTGAGCCTTAGCTATTTTGCGGAAGAATGAGCTTGTGCTCTTCAGGGGGCCAAAATACAAATTAAATACAAACTCGCCCCTATTGCTGTATGTAGTCAAACAAAATCAATAAACTGCTCTAAAGAACAACCAGTTAAACACATTTTAGGGACAATCTGTGGTCCAAAAAGACATGATATAGTATAAGTAATATTAGTTAAAAGGGATACCTAATTGTTACTTGATTGCGAAGTACTTAAATGAAATCCTATTTAGAAATACTACTTTGGAACTTGGAGTGCAGATTGGGTCGGTTATAAAAGAAAAGCAGGATGTTATTAAATCCCATGAGCTGGTTCTGAAGGGTGTTGGACCTTGGGCTATAGGTAGTTTGGTGTCTTATCCTGCAAACCTTTTAGTTCACACTCTTTAATGGAGTGAGCTGAATGCCAATTAATTCCACTTCATTGATATTGTATCCCCAGTATATCCTAAAATAAACTGAGTTTCAGGGCTGTAAGAAAACATTGTAGAAAAAAATATCATGGGGTATGAATACATCTTTTTCTATCTATTTTTCTTCACTATTAGAGTTAAACAGACAAACCTATTCTGGCATCTTATTTTATTCCATTTATGCTTTCCCGCTCTCAGTGATAACCTCATGACTGATATATACGGGGCCAATCTGTACAATCGTTTTCTGGAGGAAAGAGCTGCTATTAAGAACCCCAAAGCCGTTGCAAAGGTGGTGGCTGCTACCGGGTCCAGCACCGCCATGCCTGGAGGGGAGGATGAGATGGACACCATGTGGGAAAACGAGCTTGCTCTGCCTTCTGCCACTTCGTGTAAGTCCATTTTAGTTTGCACGGGAGTCTACAACCCTAGTGCAGAGGTGCCGTCCGACGCAAGCCGCTGCATCAAGGAGACTGTGTTCCATGGTCACCGGGACTTCAGGTTTGACCCAGCGTTGGTGGAGCCAGACCACATCGTGCAGGACGTAGCAGAAGCTGTGGACATCATCTTTCACCAGGAGAAGTTTGTGCCTCAGTAGAGATTCGAGTCCCCAAAAAGGTTCCGTATCATTCAGGCACACTGGTGTACAGCATTAAACTGGGAACGCACCACTTAGTGCAGGCAATTGTTGGGAGTGCATCACTGTGGACTTTGAGTAACTGACAGACAGGGCATTAGTATTATAGATCTCATGTTCTAACATTCAACAGTAACACAGAGGTACACAATATGACACATTTAACTGTGACCATCATTGGGTTTCGTTATTGTCGCTAACAATGTCTTTTGCGTAAGATAACATATTATAGCTGCCTTATTTGACCCTGGTTGTTTTTTAGATGGTCGGCTATTCTATAGTACAGATCTGTAACTCTCCTTCTATTAATTAGAAGAGTTTTCCAGTGTTTTAGAAGAGTATATTAGAAGAACATGTGACTTTCATGGCTTCTTGGTTAGACCTTTGTTTACCCAGTTTCCCCTTCAAGATCTATGCATGCACATGAGAGAAATAGTTTAACTGTAAATCCAACTGTTTGATGTCCAATATTGTTCATTGAATTGTATTGTATTGTCTATCTGCATTTTGTCTTGCTGCGAGAGCCATAACCAATATTTGCACAGATACTTTTACTTGTGTTAAAACGTGCTGTTTACCTGCCATAATGTTTGTTTTAATTGTCAAACTTGTGTTGCATGCTCTCAGATTTTCATTCCAGAGACAAGATCTAACAACACATCAATTCTGTCACACATGAAGCCTTTAGCAACTAATTTGTTGTTGTAATTACCTTACCTTAAAAAAAGTATAAACAATAATTACAAAATGAGTGTGTCACTTTTCTCTTTTACAAATCATAAACAAACTTTGAGAGAGAATAAATGTATTGTTTTGATTAAGTACTAGATTGAATGACATGCTGCATAGTAACATAGTTAATACTCTTGCTTTCAGCAAGATGGACCTAGGATAGAAAACTATATAGGGGACTTTCTGCAAGGGGTTAACATGCTCTCGCCACACATGCTTTGGTTTTCTTCAAGTATTCTTTTTCCCACAACCAAAAGATATAACAGGTTGCCTATGTGAATTGTCATGAAGTAACTGTGCATGCATGGTTGTCTGACATCTCTGCGTGATGCCCTGTGACGGACTGATGACCTACCAAGGTTGAAGCCCAACTCTCGCCCAATAATTTCTGGAGATAGGCACCAGTCCTCGCCCAAATTCAGATAAGAAAGTACAGACGATGGATAGATTCTAAACCATTTTAGTTAGAAGTAATTCTGAAGCCTGTATTTTAATAAAAAAAAAACTGCATTGGACTTGTGGTTAGAAAAAAAGGCAAAAAATGGCTGTAAAAACAAAAAATACAAACAATTGAACAACTTCATGGATAAACAGCCCTTTTGGAATAAGGGGGATATTAAAAGACTGATACAGTGTTTAATAATAGATAAATTGATGGTCCTTGTTTAAAAATAAATCTGTCCAGCTAAACCAAATCAGATGCACAGTCTGGGTGCCAGGGGAATTGATGTTGCAATTGATCTATTTGTGTGTTTTTTTTTAAGTCATTCTAAAGCCTAGGGTTTCGGTTAATATTATGTTATGTAATAAACGTTGACTACTAAGAAGTAGAGATTTTACAAAGCAGTAGCATGAAACAACACAATTATGTCGCTGACGTTGGATTAAATCCAGTTCTAGCCCTGAAACACATTGAAATTACACAATGATTGCCAAAGTAAGCAACAAGGGCTAATTTTTTCATAATTTGTAGTATTTAACCACAGCAGAATTTGAGCAGGATGTCGACCACTGATATACTTTAATGTTTATCAGTCGTAGCTTATGCTCTAAACCAATCCAGCCGTTTCCATGAAGACAACAAACTGTGTAAACAAAGCAGAAAACAGGCCATATTGAACTTCCTAGTAAAGGTATTAACACCCCTTAAATAGTAAATATGTCTGTGATATTTTATGATTTTGTTTTTGCAAGTTAAACTTGAGGAATCTTACAACATCTGTTTTATTTCTTTTACTCCTAAATAAAATGCATTGTGTTGGCCAAAGAAGTCAACTATATAGTAAGAGTCTCCATTTGTTTGCAATTTAACCTCAGTATAAATATATTTCATCTATCAAGGTATAAGGTGTTTATTATGAAGCGTTATAAAGATCAAGGAACACAACAGATATTAAAGCCAGCTTTGACATAATTGTAATAGTGTTGAGCTTATCTAAAACATAGAAGGTATTTGATATCTATCTAGATATGGTTTCCTATTTAAATTGATTGCAAAAATGTCATCAAGCAGAGAAGCTGAAGAGGTATCACAGGCTTTAGATAATGTCACAGCTAAGGTAAAAGACTATGTGAAAGTAACAGTTAATTAGCACAGACTTCACTAATGAGGGATATTTGGAAGAGTTGCAATAAAAAAGGCATAGTTCAAAGAAAATTTTGAGAGGTGAAATATGTAAGGTAAGTAGCAAATATATAAAATACAATCATCTGATCCCAGGGCACCAAAATAGGTTTGGTAAAAAACCCAACTCCACACATCCCACTAAACATGTCATCCTGGGGTGGATGCATCGTGGTTTGAGAAATATTTTCCGTAGTAGGAATATAGGAATTAACCTGCTTGTACAGGATGTAAGTGTTGATGCCTTATATAAGGAGGGATCCTTAAAGATGAATCCTGTTAGAATTCACTTAAAAATCTGTGGCAAGGCTCAATAATACCACGACTTGAAGAGCAATAACCGAAAAACCTCTCCTTAAAATTACATGCAAATATAATTAAAACATTAAAACCTCTAGTTTCGATGGTGTATTAGTCAATCATGAAAACAATACTCCAAATATACCCCTAATAATCTGCAACACATCTAAAAGGTAAAAAATTGTTGCAAGTACCCCAATACTAGAATATTAAAAGGGTGCAAATAAAAAAGTATGAAAAGCAGAGGAGAAATGATTGTTTTCAATAAATAAAGGTAATCTATGCCCTTTTTTATTTATTTATTTTTTACATTTATTTAAGCAAGATTCGATTCAAGAGCAAAGTCTAAAAACAAACTAATTAAGACTTACATAGGTGAACTTGGTGTTGAATAAAAAAGATAAAAAAATAAAAAATCTTAAAAATCCATTTAGCATCTATTCCACAACTATCAGACTCACTTCCTTCATAAACGTCCGTTATGAGGCTTTTATCTTTATGTTGTGATTCTTCTGCAATGTTTCTAGCACTTGCGGGAGTAACTCCATGTTGATGAGTGGCCTCTCCAAATCATCTGACAAAATGAGAGAATCAGAGTCATAACTGACCTCTGACTGTGCTGTGTGCAGCTTCCTCCTGTGTTTGGGCTTCAGTGAGCGCAGAGAGTCTGCCTGGAATCCCGAATGTCTCTCTTCCACATATAGGGTGAAAGTCGAATTTCTGGCAAGTTTTGAACTCCACAGAAGCAGCAGAATAACGAAGCACAGCATCACTGCTCCGATTGCATTATAAGAAACATAAATGCAGCTTAAAGCGGATATCTGCTGTATGAGTGGAAAGGTGCAGTGGGAAAAGTAGGTATCACTTAGGGCAGTGATGGCTTTCTGAGCCACAGAGCTTGGACTGAAACATAACGGCTCCTCTGAGACAACAGCCCTGTTCTTCAGCAGCCAGTTCCTCAGGTACTGGATTCTACAGTCACAGTGGAACGGGTTCTGAGACAGGGACACCTTTTTGAGATTAGCCAATTGGTCAAACTGGCCTGGAGGCACTAAGGTGAGCTGGTTGTCCTCCACATACAGTTCTGTGGTTTCTGAAGGCAGCTGAGGCAGCTCCATAAGTTTTAAGGAGCTGCAGTTGACGCTAAACCCAGATGATTGGAGCTCTGAAGAAACACAGGTCTTGACAGTATTCTGAGCGCTCGATGAGGTCAGGAGGAGATAGACAGCTATGGTTACACTGTGGAGGAGCATCCTGTAAATACACATAGTTGTTTTGTTGAATAATTGTATTATTAACATTAATTCATTGCAAAGCTTGGTCAGACCAGCTCATAAGATAACATGTGTTTGTGGTCAGAGTGTAAATGGTACATTAAACTTGGGTGTTTAACGTATGTAACAAGTCAGTGTCAGAACTATAAATACAAATTCAAATTTGTACAAATAATCTTACTTGTTTGCTATAATGTCTCTTGATAACTTATAAACACACTTTTACAGCCATCAACATAGTCTCGGTAGAATTCTTGCTGCATATTTGACCATTTTTAATGTAAGAAATGGTAGCCCTTGCAAAAAATGGTGAAGCTCATCTAAACTGTCTGGTTTCCCGACGTAGACTTACGTTTTTTGTACATCTCAAACAACTTTAAAAGGGTTGAGGTTGAAGTAAAATGCACCCAATTATAGTAGGTATCAACTCAGGGCACTCAAACATGCTCAATCCCTACTTCAAATTCAATTCATAAAAATCCAGTCCATAAATGTAGTCAAATTCATGTTCAATTATTTTAATAGCAATACTTAATCAAAGGCAGCAGATTCTATAATGCTGGTTGGTAAAACATTGTTTAAAAAACACAGGTGATCACATTGTGTCATACACTTTTCAGAAAGAAGAACTTCCATCTGTACAGGAAAAATCCTTCAATAAAACCAGACCAAATTGTAAACAGCCATCTGCTCCCTATGGACACAACCATATTTTTTTTCACGAGTAATTTCTACGATGAAGAAAGGTTGAATTGATTGCGATTGCAGAGATTTGTTCTTTTAGTGGCTTACTCTACTTGAGAAACATTTAAACAGAGACAACACACTAATATACATTTAAACAGAGACAACACACTAATATACTTAAACTCCTTCACTTGGGGTAGGACGTGATCCCTGACCTAGAGAACCCTTTTGGTGGATGGACCATCTCCTTGGTCATTCAGTCCAGGGAAACTAACCCTGATGTCTATGGGATATTGCAGAGCCATGTCAACCAACACAGCCCTACAGCATCCAGAACCTGAAGGACCTTGGGATGAGTCTCATCTGCCCTCAGGGCCCTGGCACAGATGAGGTTTTTAACCCCCTTAATGAACTCAGCACCAGGGATTGGAGATCTGAACCCAAAGTCTGCACTCTCTGCTTCCTTACTGTAAGATGTTTCACATGGGATTGAGGATGACCACAAACCCACAAGGTCCAGAGGTAATGTCTTCAGCCCACCATCCACACTATAAATAGTGGATTTACTGCATTGCTTGTCCCTCCTGAGAGGCAGGAGGCCTTCAAAATCTCTTTAGCTTCACCAAACTTTACCAATTTTACTAATGTTTTGCCTTAGCCACATGGAGTTGGACTACCGTTTTTTTAAATTCATTTCTATCCCCCTAAATTAGTTCAGATTTATAAGGAAAATTCCAAGTTTAAATTGCTATTCATTTTGTAAACTTCTGACTGGCACTGTCAAAACAGTGTATAGGCCCAAAGTAACATTAAACTACAAGATCTTCAGTTTCACTGAATATCACTACACACAATACCTGTTAACTAACTGTAGTTAGACTTTATTCAAATATTCAAAACAAACCTTTCTGTTTCAAGCCAACCAAGAGATTTCTTCTGCCGATGTCATTCATCCTTATGAACTCTCAGCTGTTGTCCAGTTCAAGCAGAAGACTCCTTCCCCCCCAACAACTAATGCGCAGTGAGCCCATGGACACAAGACCTCGTATTAAGCAGCGTCAGGGAGAGGAGTGCACCAATAACAATGCACATTTACGATTCACGTGACTCGAAGGAAGTCTGTCTGCTTCGAAGTGATAAGAGTTATCTGTTAATATGTAGGCTGAGGCTTTCCAAACAACCCTGCAATGGATGCACGGTTAACATTCACTGCAGTGCTTGAGGGGTAGCATAATGGAAAACCACAAATGGAAGCCTCATGATATACTACATTGCTGATTTTAAGTGGTGAACTTATACCATCTGAGCTGAAAGATAACCTTCAGTTATGTATTTAGAATAGGAATATGATACACTTTCACCAAAGGAATGTTTCAGTCATACTTCTGATAGGTGGTTTAATAGCAAAGCTAACCTAATGCTGCTCTACTGTGGTAAATAAAATATTGCAAATGGAAATTCAAACAAATTCTAAGGTCCTCGTGTTTATCATTAATGGATGAAAATCATTAAATGTCACATGTGTTTGAGTAACAAAGCACTTTGGCTCAGGTCCTTCAAATTTAAAACTGTAAGCAAGAGTACCAAGCAGCTCAGTTTAACTGAAAGAAAAAAGTAGAAAACATTTTTAAATATATCTCACTTGAAATAAAGGGAGTTCAAATGGAAAGTAAAGCACACACGATTAAGTTTGCTTCTGTGTGCTGAACACCAACATGAACAGGAGCCGAACGCCAAGGCAGTCAGTGTTCATTTGCCCGGGTCTGGACTACTTCAAATCAGTAGAATATGCACTTCTTGACTTAACTCTAGTTACAACCCTAAGTAGATGCATCCATTCTTTCCCAATCACCTTTGTCCTTTCCCGTCGCGTAGATTGTATGGTGCAAGACTGTGATTGGTTGTAGTTTGAGTGAATGCTTCACTATTGTTCAATGGACCATTATTTCAAGCCCTGCGGACCAACCAGAACTGGATTCTGCACCCCTAGCTGATTCCATGCAGTCCCTCTAGCCATTCTGGCTGGCTTTATTTTATTGTCCCTCTAGCCATTCTGGCTGGCTTTATTTTATTGTCCCTCTAGCCATTCTGGCTAGCTTTATTTTATTGATAACTTCGGGAATATGCTGAAGTACTCAAAGTTTAGCAGTCACACATAGTAGATTTTATAATATAAGGTTTAATAACCCTTCCCACTAGTGTGTTAGATTTTACTGAGGCTATAATATTGGTTATTTTAGAGGTATGACTTCCTATGCAAATGTGCAGTGTAAGTTCGAGTAGGTCATCAGTGATATGTTTTTTTTGTTTTTTTTGTAAAAAAACAAAATGGTTTGGAAGGTTTATAAGTGTTGAAAAACAATGATTTTGTTTTATCTTTCAGACACTCTGCTATAAAACCCCGACCCAAATTCAGTTACTAAACTGTAATACTTAACTGTAATGGAAAACGACAAAATTGATGTCAGGTAGAGCAGAGTTGAGCTGGGCTTAAGATCCATCACACCAGTGGGGATCTAAATTAGACTGCTATGTACAAAATGGCTTGAAGCCACAAACCTAACATTGTCACACCAACCTTGTCAAGACGAAAGGGCAAAAACTCCCCTGAGAGTGGAAGAATACCAAAAACATTTAATTGAAGTCATAAAACCTAACACTCACAACTCTACTAAATAATACAAAATTACTAATGTGTTAACTGGAAGAATATTTTAAACAATTTGTTATTGGCCAAAAGTTAAGCAAAAAATTGGATGATTCTAAGTGACCTAAAACAAAGTCGAAGTTTTTACAAACTGTATCAGTAAACAAGCAGTTTTTCTTAATACTGTTTAAGTGTCTATTTTCGACTATTTCAACGGAATTGCCTTTTTTTCAATGGAAGTTTCACCCTGAATGGTAGTTTCCCACTGGAGAAAACACACAATATACCATAAGTCATATATTTGTTTATTTTGCGTTCTCAACATTGTCACAGTTGAAGTTTTACAATAACTGGGGTCTTACTGACTCACTATTCACTGTACAAACAGAATGCACATTTAAATGAGGCCATTCCTGTCATTTCCTTTCTTTAAAACGTATCAAAGGCCAGATCGAACAGCTTGCAGTCGGTTATGTGTACATTTATCGTGTGCGCTTGTGTGTGTATTTGCATGTATGAAAGGAAAACTCCATGTAATTGATGGCAGCACACTTTCTATTACAGTCTGGTTTTGATTTCCACAGCAAATCTCAGTTCACAAGAGCTGGAAGAAGAGAGAATCGATCTGTTCAATCAGCAGCGCTCCCATCCTTTCAGGAGGCAACATGTGTACATCCTGATCTCAGCTGTAGATGTCAGAGAAGAGCACTGGTAATATAGACATAATGTACATCTCCTTTAACCCAAGTTTGGTCCCTTTAAAGTCTTCACGAACTTATACTCTCTAACCAAGCAGTTCATCAGCTTGCACAAAAGAATCCTGTATTTACACAGTGAAAGCCCTCAGTGACGAAGTGCAATGTTTTCTTTTTTCTTCTTCAATGTTTTCTAATATACACAATGGCTTTGTAAATGAAATGCATGCTGATCCTCAATAACTACCAGGCAAAAAACATGGAACGACAAGGACACACCACCATTGTAAAGTTCCAACTTATTCAAATTTCCACCCAAAAAAAAAAAAATGAAAAGAAAAAAAAAAAGAAAGAAGAAAAGAATAAGAAAAGATGTCCAACATTTTATAGGCTGATCTCTTCCCCATCAGCTCACAGTGAATAGGACACACGATGCATCGGATCCATGCAGTGCATTGTTGGGGTACTTTTGAAAAAAAACAATACCAAAAAGAAACAAAACAACAAAACATTTAAATCACAACAACGCACCAACATAAACAGTTGCATCAGTTTCGCACAATTTCCAAAGTGTTCAGAATTATAGCAAAGATATGAAATTATTAGAAAGAGACACATTCAGCGTATCATTAATATCCTGCGTATGATATGTCTGTCGTCTGAAGGGGGAAAAAAACCAAACAAGATAATGCGTGAGCCAGACTTATGTGGATTTCTTTATGAATATTAAAATACATTTTTATAACCTGAATATTGGAACAAACAGCTTACTGTCACTAATTTACACACTATAATAGACTCTTATTTGTAGAATATAGAAAGATAATCTTTACATATACCCAGTTCTTTTGTTTAGCTTGCATTTGTATAGGTTATAACTGCATTTCCTGAAAAAAATTGAACTGTCCTTTTCTATGTGCTTGTTCAGCGAAATATTTGTTTCCTTTTTATTAAAATATATACACACATTCTTCTATCTACACTTAAGTGTCAAGGTACTTTTAAGTCTTTTTAAAAGAACAAAAAATAATAATAAATTCACCTGAATCTCTTCCTGGACAACAAGACGACAGACTTTCACTCCCCAGTACAAGCCTGCATGATTGCACTTACCATGGTAACACTGATTTGTTATACAATGTGCAGAGGATAGCCTCACATCAAAAAACATTACATGCAAAACAAATAAAAACCTTACAAGACATTCCCTTCAGCTCCAAGTCAGTACCCCCAAGAACACCACAAAGGACAGGCGGACATTAATTTACAGAGAAAACGACGCAGACAGGGGGTCCAAGTGAAAATAAATAAACAATGATGCAAAATGACAAACGCTCAAGCTGGAGGGGATAACCTACTTGCTCTTGATGTACAAAATCCATACAAAGATATTGCACATTTAATAGAAAAACAAGAAATGCACCAACATTGTTGGTAAAAAAAAAAACAACAACCCAAAGAACATAATCAAAGTCTAAACAAGGCAAAGAGAATTAAGGATATTTTATTTTTGCTTTTGAGAACAAAGAAAGAAGCTGCTGCATATAGACTGTCTGGGACAATTCGTAACAGAAACATTACCTAAAGATACGGTTGTGCACTAAAATCTTCATTTTGAGCTAATTTTTTGAGTAAATCGTCTCAATTAGAAATCAGTTCTGTTCAAACTGTGTATTTTTGAGGTGGAATATGCAGCAGATACCTTCTATAAGCTTCCTTTCTTATAATCACTAGAAAAGACAAACAAAAAAGAAAAAAGAAAGCTTTAAAACAGATTACAGGCCTTGACTGGATCAGGCCCGTGGAGAATGGGAGTCAGCGTGATACTGATAGACACCGTTTTTGCTGATAATATTGTAAGTATAATCTTACAAATTACTTTACACACAATATACTGTACATGAAGTCTCGACTAAATAGATTATGTGTTAATAATTGGCACATTTATTTAATGAGAGCTAAGACACAAAATGTATAGCTGTCGCATACAGTAAATACAGCACTAGAACTACTATGACTGAGTTGTTTAGCTGTTTGTTGACTTAGTGTGAAATGTCTATATTTATTTATTTATTTTTTTGTATTATACATGCCCTCTAGAGGAGGCAAAAACAAATAGCTTTTACATGATGGTAGGATCTGCAAAAACCAAATAATCAACAGCTGAAATTCTGTAATAGTGAAAAACAGTCGAAACTTTTCTCATATTAGCGCATCCTTCCTTCTGATTATGTAATGGTAGGACCAGTAAATGGTGGGATAAAGCAGTGGGTTGGAGCTTGTGGAAATTAAAGAGCATCTTCCCAAATCAGGCAAACTAGTGAAGGCCCCTATTGGAAGATTTGAGTCCTGTTTCTATCCTGCATATTAATTGGACCTGGAAGTGAAAGTGTTGTCTGGGTGTGATTGCTTCCCAGCACAGCAGCTGAAACACAGTGGACAGGCCATAGAGTTATGCTGTCAGTCCCTTTGGTGTGAGTAATTGTCCTTCCTTTTTAAAGTTCCCTCATTTTTCTTCCCATCCCCGCATGGGGCGCATCACACTACGGTGCTGATACCACTGTGTTTAGGTTTGTGCCCGCTGTGTGCTGGGCCGCCCTGTTGGCCGTGGTGGTGAGAGTGCGGGGTGTGGTGGGTGTGCTGGCTGTAGTGGCCAGGCTGTGAGGGGTGATGTGGGTGTGAGGAGTACGCCGGGTGCTGGTGGTACTGCGTGTGGGGAGGCGGGTGGTAGTGGTGGTGGTGGTGATAAGGCGGTGGGTTTTGTGGGACTTGGCAGTACGGAGGGTGTGGGCCATGTAGCTGGGCCTGCACTGTGTGCACCACCTGAGCTGTGTGGTGCAGGTTGGTGGGATGGGGCTTGTGCGATATGAGGGTTGGGTGGCCCGGCTGCACCAGAGGGGACTGACTCTGAGATGATGGCTTTCCCCGCTTGCTCCCGAAGAGTGACCCGAGGATGGATGTTGAGGCCGAGTTGGGGATGGGGGGATGATCACGGGAAGAGCCCTCACGTGCTGTGGTGGGTCTCCGGCGAGTGTGCGGACTGCTAATGATGGACCCCTTGATGAAGAAAAAAACAAATAAATAAACTACAGCTATGAGCTATTAGATATTACTAGAACTATAGTGCCTTGCAATAGTAGTCAGATCCCCTGACACATTGTACATTTAGTCAGATTACAACCACAAATAAAGCGAATTGTAGGGAAATTGAAGCGAAAGAATACACAGTTATTAAGATTTTTTACCAAAGAAAAATCTCAGATGGGCACTAAAAATAGACTTCTGTTTTACTCTAAGTGCAGCTTTCAAGTCTCTACACATCTAGAGGCTGATTGATTTACCCATTTGGCCAACAGTTAGATTGGATTGACCATCTATAAACGTCAACTTTCAAGTCTGTTTTACAAATTCTAAAATGGATTTATTTCAAGACTTTGACAAAGCCACTGTAACATACAAACATATGTTGACCTCAACCATTCCATTGTAACTCTGACTGTATGTTTACTATCGCCGTCCAACTGGAAGGAAAACCTTTACCCAGTCTCATTTTTTATGGCTCTAAAAGCTATTTACCGGCATCAGTATTTCCATCCTCTTCGACTAGCTTCCTCCCTGTCCCTGCAAAATAAAAACATTACCTATACGAGGGGGTGGGGGGTTGGTTTTGTACCACATGGTGTGTTCTATGTAGGCCGAAAAGTTGAGTTTTGGTTTTATTACACCTTGTCTCTCTCTTGAATTTTCTACAATGGCTGTCCTCAGGTTATTATTGTAAAGACGATAGGTGCAAAACATTGTTCCACCTGAGCTAACGAGTTCTGCAGATCTTCCAGACTATGCCCACAATGGAAAAATTGACTGCTCTTGAAAGCTTGAATGTTCTCTTTACCCTCCTTGTCTCGATCTGTTTGCAGTTGTGTCATGCCCTTTCCATTTTCAGGGTCTCGGTTTGAACCCAAGCCGGGGAAAAGATATACACAATCAGCATCCAGTGGGTCCTTAGGCAAGGCCCCTTGCGCTAATGCCTACTTTGAGAGTAGCTTGGATAAAAGTGTCTGCTAAATAGGTAAACACTAATTACATTTCAAAGCTTGAAATGTGGTTTTAAAAACTGACATCTCTACAACTTCGTCCTTTTCTGCTGTGTAATTGGTCTTAATCATACAATTTATTCACTAACAGACCTCCTCGCATGGCATCTACATTTATGCTTATAATAAACTACACAGAGGCAAGCTTTTTACTTCCTGAGTGACTTCTAAAACGAGTTTGTTGCAGAGGTTGTTTGTTTAGGGGTACCAGACTAAAAGGTTTAATCACACGGAATGACAAATAATACATATAAAACCATGTGGTTGTAATGAGAAAATGTAAAAACGTTCAAGGGGTATTAACACTGTTGCAAGGTTCTGACATTCAGTTTTCTTTTCTTAGATAAAGAAGTAGCAAAATGTTATATGGCATGCAAATGAGAAACTTAAAATGTCATGATAGGCAGCAGCAGGAACATTTCAGCTTTCATGACAAAAAGGAAACCCATTTTCAAAGACGCTCTGCTGTTAGGAAGGTAGTCATCTTCAAAAAGTAAGTGTGATCATAAATACTTTGACAACAGTAAATATTCAAACAAAAGAGAAGAAAGTTGGAAAAACTATATTTTTTGTGCCAAACTCTAAAAAGTCCCACATGCAACTTGGTATTGTAGATGAAGGCACAGTTTCCACATGCAGAGGGTGTTACAGGCAAACTTATCATTCCCATATTAGCATTCAACTAGAAGTCAGATGGCAGGAGGAACTGAGCACTTATGTGCAGACTTCACAAGAGGTTCGGGCACTCTGCCTACTTTTTTGGGTCCAAAACTACTCTATGGGGAAATAAATACCTAGTTTTTAACTTGCCATGCTTTGTCTAAAACTGAAGCAACAACAGTTGCACCATAGGATTTTCAGGATTCTACACTTTGACTCATGAATTTATGAAATGAATGTACAATGAATGGATGAAATCCAAATCTTTCTAATCTGTGTTAAGGCTACAACCCTCCCTGAACCTTACAGCATCTAAGACAAGTTGTGGATAAGAGAAGAAAAAAAACAAAGACAGACCCAGACAGGGAGAGGGCTGCAGGAAATGAAGATTTTCCTAGTGTCTTTCAGAGCTACCACCCTGCCAAAGAGAAGAACCAAATGAAAACCGCTTGGATGTGACTGACTGAATGAAAGACAAAGAGACGACAAGGGAAGGACGGGGAGGGATCAGAGGAGGAGGCATTAGTGGGAGTCATGCTTGTTTGAGGGTAGAGTTTATATTGGTCATATAACATGACCAAAACAGGAGATCTCTGGCTTCCATAAAAAAAAATAAGAAGAGGGGAGGCAAGCAACCCAGGCATGCACACCAACTGAGGCAAGCAGGTTATAAAGTCATCCCGTCAAGAAAAATAAATGATCCAAACAAATGGACTGGAGTCTATGAAGCAAAGGAGGTGGAAGACCAAAAAATAAATAAATGGAGTGTTTCACAGTGCACATCATCACAGAGAGAGGAGCTCGGATACCAGCTGCTTCCAACTTACTTCCATATTGCTGTCTAGTGATCCTGCACTGCTGCGACGCCCCCGCTTGCCTGCCCGAGACATGCAATACCAGAGATTAGAGATCGACAGCACTTCCAACTACAGAGGTTCCGGCAGCCCAAACTCAAAAGTGGGTGTGGGTGGGGGGGCAGCAGCGCAGTGGATTGTGAAGGTGAGTAAGATCCAAATACGAGAGACAGAGGAGTGGATGTAGAGAGGGGGCGTCCAACTCTGAAAGGGAGTTGGCGGCAAGTGGAGCTTTGGTTGCCTTTGCTCTCGAGTTAAGTTGGAAAACGGTGAAAATATTAAGAAATCAAAAAACAAACACAAATCAAACCTAATTTAAGCAGGTTTTTGTTTTATGTTTTGTTTTTTAATTGAGTTTGCATTAATAGATTTTTAGTCCAAGGGTTAGGTCTGAATCTTGTCAAAATTTTTAGCAGAACTTCAACATATTTTCCTTTTGGGTAAATTGAGACAACTCATGTTTAAGGTTGTCAGGGATGTCAAATTTTTTTTAAATATATATATAAATAATAATAAAGCCAGTCTCAGCAAGCGTCACAAAGCAGGAGACAGATCAAAAACAAAACTGTGGCTGCTGCACATTTGATGTGTGGGCAAGTCCAGGTCTGAGGGTGGAGCTTTAAGGCCCACTCAGCCAGTGATTTATGACAAATAATCTCACAAAGAAGAAAATACCTAATGTGAACAAACATTAAAATACATGTGAAATGGATATGTAAAGAAAAAAGGAAACAAACAAAAATGACCCCACTAACATGCCACATCCTGCACAGAAAAAACAACAACACAGGAGACAGGGGGGTAAAAGGGACGACTATTGACTCCTTCACTATCTAACCTGGAGTTTCCCCACTGAGATTTGATCCATAGAAGAGATCTTGTGTTCAGAACTGAGAGGCAGAGACCCTAACTGGATTTCATCGTGTCATCAAGTTAATCACCTGATAACTTCACTTAGCTTTTACTTGTATTGAATAACATGTTTTCCTGATTCTGAGGTACAGTTATATAGACTGACAGACATGGATATGGAGTGATTCTTAATGAAAAGACTATCTTCATTTTGTTGCTGCTCAGATTGGGTTTTGTTGGGTTAAGGGAGACAGTATGGGATTTCTAAGTTAAAGAAATGTTCTGTGTTAAATGTCTAAATAAAAAAAAGCAAAAAACTGAGGTATGCAAAAATGATTAGGAACAAAAAATAAGTAATCATAAGAATGGCAAGACATTTAGAAAGAAATGTATTAAAATGGAAAAGAGTGAGAACTGCCCAACAACTTATTTAATAAGATTAAATGTTAAAAAGCTGCAATGGTAAACAGACAATCAAAGCAAATTTAAATAAGTACTCGTGCTCTTTGAACTTTGTCATTTTTGTCAGGTTTAACAACTTTTTCCCATTTGTATTCAGCCTCAATGACTTAATACTTTGTAGAAGACAATTACAACTCCAGATATTTTGTCCGTAGAAGGTGATGCTATAGTCTATTCCTTTTATCACAGGAGACACTGAACATTACTAAACACAGAGCTTCAGATTTCCACTTGCACTTAGATGTAGTCATTGTAACACGACTGTGTTGATCTAAACTGTTCCATTATTAGCTTTAAGCTAAATCTCCATCCAAGTCTCATCTATGTTTTACAGATATTCCTGCAGTACACCCCTGTATTATCTCAGTCTAGCTTCTCATCAGCTCTGTCAAACCTCCCCGTCCCCGGAGAACCAGAGGATCTCTGCAGAATCATGCTGCTGCCTCGATTATGTTCTGTAACAGTGGGGATGGTGGGCTAACAAAGATTTTAAAAGCAACCAGCTGGATCCTGATAGTTAGGAGGCTTTGTGTTTTAAATGCTGGTGCAAATTTCGTTGCTAAGCCTCCACACAAATACAACTCATTAAGTTCAGATATGTGCATTTTTCTTTCCCTTGCTTAATAGAGACAATCCCTCAAATTTAAATGTATTCAGAAAACTGGTTTGTTATCGACTCAAGGAATTATTTTAAATTAAAAATATTTTAAACCCTGCTCAGTCAAAATTTTAGGAAACAGCACAGCACTGTGACTATAGAGTTAAGTATCTTTGTGTTCCCTTGTTCAATGACTTAACCAAGGTATGTGATACTGTGAATCATAATATCTTACTATGTATCATTTTTTTAAGATAGGCATCTCCTGCTGGTTTGAATATTATTTGTGAAATAGAATATAATGTGCACAGAGATGGATGAAGGAAGTTGAACTTTCAAAACATTTTTTTAGGCCAGTTTTAGGACCCTATTTTATTCACAATTTACAGTATTGTGCTGTGCAAAATCTTGACAAATGCCTCTTACCACTCGTTTATACAGATGATTGTATATTTTATGGTTATTCTCATTTACTTATACAGGCATATTAGTTTCTAGAGACCAATTTTGACATAGTACCGTTTTGTCTTGAACAGTTAAAACTGGCTATAATAACTGAAAATTTCAAACAATAACTTTTTCAAATTGATCTATTCCCTCAGAGAACATCCCCCAAATTAGACGGTATAGTTTGGCGTAACAGTAACCGTATGCTTTGAGATTCACTGGTTCTAGCTGCACCGCCCAACAATGTTTTCTAAAGCTTGCATCCTACTTTACTGAATATAAGGAAATATTCACACTGAATGGTTCTGGTGGACATGGCTCTTATTGGTCTGCTTCCTACTTGTGTACTTTTCTTCTGAGAACAGAAAGTGGACAATCTGCATCCCTATATTACTCCTTGTAACATTTAATACTCCTGTCAACAGATTATCCCTATAACCATGGACTTCTCAGATCAACACCTGAATTGGGTTAGATGTTAAAAGTTTGGAGTTTTGCAACTCAACCCAGCTTTGAATTTCTCTGGCTGTCTGGTGTGCTCCTTGGTCTTGATGATGCTATTTGTTCTCTAATGAATTTTTGAAGCCTTCACAGAAAATCTGAGTTTAAAATGAGATTAAATAACACCCAGCTGGACTCAGATTATTACTTGGGTGTCTCCTTTGTAGACAAGTGATTTCACTGGATTTTAAATATACAGTGTTGTTAAAGTAAAGGGGGCAGACTACAAGTGCTGATGTTTCTGTTTTTTCAAATTAATAAACCAGGCAAAATTTTCTTCTGAAAATGAGCTAAAAATCTTTACATTTATCTGATTGTAACCTGGCAAAATATGATAAAGTTGAAAGGAAAGTAATACCTTTGCAAGACACTGTAAACCGCGAAAACAAAGAAAAACAACTTCTAGAGTAAGCCATCAAATCCCGAGTGCCTTAATGAACTTGGAATAAAAATAACTTTAAAAAACAATGTATGGTGCAGTGAAACAACATTTTGCTATTTTTATCCCCTTAAGCCTCTCAGTAGAGAGGAGAATAAAAAAAAAAGTAAACAGCTTTTTCTTTTGCTGCAAAAAACAGCTGGGAAAAGACGAGCATGGTGTTTAGGCTGTACCTGCTTCAGAAAGGTCCCGCAGGGAGCTGCTGAGGGCGCTCCTCTTAAGGCCCTCGCCCATGGCGTAACTGTCATCCAGACTGGCGCGGTTCATGCCCCCATTTCCTGCTTCCTTCTTCAGGCCTGAGCTCTGAGACATGCTGGGCCTCACCACCCCCTTCTGCTTCTCCAGCTCAGCTGTGGAAACGAACCATGGAAACACCCGGGTTTAGTGGCACGGACTTTATTGACATGAAGACTTTTCAACATCCTGCTCTTTATTGTAACACTGTCTTTGCATGTCCAGCGTAATCAGAGCCTTGCTGTGAGCTCTTGTAATCTACTTCCTTATAAACTGAAGCAGCTGAATAATGAGGACCATGCCCTGTTTCTGTTTAGCTTAGCCAGAAAAAGAGAACGAAAGAAGGGGGATGGGAGGGTTAAAAAATAAAAAAAATCAGCTCACACTCTATTCTGTATTTCTCCATTTCCTGAACCTCTGCAATTGACTCTCTCAGGTCGTCTGTGAATTTTTTGCGATCCTGGGGGTTGGGCGCGTTAAAGTTGATGAGAACTTTGATGTCAGCACCTGGTATTGCTGATGTAAGTCTGATTCCATTTGGGTAATCTGAAAAATAAAAGAAAGGGCAACACACAGCGGTCACTTCAATATAATGTTTCAATTGTACCAGATTAGTCAAACAGGCCATCACAAGGAACACTTACACTGATTTTCAAACAGCATCACTTGCATCCCGTACAGAGAGAAGGACTGACGGAAGCTGTATGTAACAGAGTTCTTTTTTTTCTGGAAAATCTTTGTTACCTAAAATCACAAATAGACAGTTTTAAGGTCCTTCACTGGAAGAGGTTGTGAGAGCAAAGAGGGGGTTGGAGCAGAGGGACTTTTACCACAAGGAGGTCATTGAACAGGAAGATCTCCCGCTGATGCAGGCCCAGCTTCTGAGGCTTGTTGGGGTCTGGCACTTCAAACAGGCGACAGTAACAGACCAAACGGCGATGGGGAAGCGACAGCACCTACAACACACACACAAAATAATGTCCCAATAAACACTTTAGAGGTTATTATGGCTTAAGAGTAATAGGGAACAGAAGTGTTTTAATGAAACACCAAGTTGGAGAAGTCAAATATCAGTTCTTATAATAAATAGTCCACTTACACATCCCAGACCATGGTGGAGTGATCCAATCTAAGAGGAGAGAAAAGAAAGTGACATATTTATTATTTAGTTTCCAATGAAGGTTAAAATAAAAGCCGTCCTAATTTATTAACTCCATGCACATATTAAATAAGTCTTAAAAACCATGGATCCAACAAAACAATTTGTAACCGCTTGTGATCCTGGAGGTTATTATTAGGACATAAATATATGGATTGGTTTCTAATGTTATTTCTTAGATTTGCAGCTACGTGGAAGAAAGGTTCATGTTTGTCTTAATATTTTTAATGAAATTTCATAGTTTAAACCCAAATATATCAACACACTATGATAAATTTTACCAGATTTCAATGTCCACAATGGAAAATACTCCTGAAGTAAATAAAATCTTAATAACTAATATCGTTATCTATATATTTTAAAGAATGTTACATGAATATATAAATAAATGAACATAAACTATTTAATGTTTGGAATTAAACTTTATCTGAATCGTAAGTTGTGAACCATGAATGTGAATACAATTACTTTTAACCAGACTAAACTGAACGCAGCACAAGTTTTTATTCAGACGGAACATGCACAACAGTGCTGCTATCGTGCAGGGCTTCCCATGTCAGTCACCGTCGTGACGAAACTCAGGGTTCAATCAGGAAACTGTGTCACATTTCGCATAAAAATAATAATTTCCTCAATGAGTGTCAGCAATGCAGTCACCTTTCTTTGAAATTACAAAGTTTCTATAAAGAGTCAAAATGTAGGCATGTGTCCATTTTTTTCCTAATCAGCACTGCTGCACTAGGCAGCACCTCTCAAGGGCTTTGGGTTCATTAAAATCCCCAGCATGAAGGTCAAACCTTGTAATTTTGATTAAGTAGCCAAGAGTGTGCATTACTTTTCTAGACTCATTTTTTCCCCCTGTACCCAAATCTGAGGGCTAGAATTGTAGAAAAAAGTCTGTATTCCACACAGAAAACATAATTTCAGACAGCAACTGCATTTAAGTAAGAACTGTTCAATGTAAATGACCAAAGATATCCCAAAGATTGATTTCTTCAATGTAACTAAAATCTTATATATACTTTTTACATTTCTCTTGCCCTAAAAGTAAAACAAGCAGCATTACTCACTGGTTTCTTTCCAACTATGAGCTTTTCCACCTTCTGCACCTGTGATACATGGTCTTCATTGGTCTTTAGCTCTCGCTTACGAATCCTCTCATAGATACCAACTAGAGTCTCTCTGGGTATGTCCTCTCCATCATCCACACCTGAAAAACACAAAAGACTGTGCAAAACCTTTTGAAAAGTAGACATACCATAGTTAATATTGTTGACGACGGTTTGAGAGGTGTTCTTAACACTCTCATAATAAAGGAAAAGAAGAAAAGGAATAAAATAATCACAGTTAAAAAACATAACTCTTGCTTTACACAGTACCAGCACTTTTGAATTGTACTTATCAGCATACCAGGACTGTTACATCAGTCTGTGTTTCACCCCCTAAAGCACCAAACCATTTTTTTCTTTCCAGATGAAAGGTAAGATAATATTACTAAATACCATGGGCTTTGCTTAGGCCAGGTCTAATACTGGAAATAAATATATTTCAGAGAATAAAACCTTAAGGCCTTTTTTTAAGGAGATTTATTATCTACATAAATACCTACTTAATACAATTGGATAGATTATCCCTTGAATTTGGCTCATGTGGATTTGATTTAAAACTGGCTTTGTTCTCGTAATTTCTGTAGAACAAAACTATTTTATCTTTGTTTTTATTATATAAATATGAGGTGACAAGAAAAGCATTTCTTTTTAGTCACAGACTATCAGGCTGTAGAGGAACATTTTTTATCCAGTCACTGCGTAAAGCTAGCAGTATAATGAGAAGGGTAACAAAGATCCCCAAACCTCATGTTTAATAATTTATACCAAATTATGGCAAGTCTCCATAGCAACTATTAAAACACTCGCCCATTTCAGAGCAAACTAGTTGATGGCTAGTGATACTTGAGGAAACATTCTTTCCTACAACTATTAATGTGAAAATGTATTCCGATTTAACTGGAACTGTCTGGTTTGATCAGAGGTGACTAAGACTGAAGGTTTTGGCAACAAACACTAGAGTCAGTCTGGAGTGGAACAGCAGATGAACACATGGAAAAACACCTCATGCTTTTTAACAGATATAAATGTCATGGAACAGTGAGGCTAAGAGAGGACCAGGAATAAAATAATTATAATAATAATTATTAAATACCCCAGTCACCTCCATCCTTGTAAAACGGCACCTGTTGTAACAGTGGTTCCAAAAAATTTAGCCAGCCCTGAATCCTTTGGACATAATTTAACTCGACACTAAGAGCACTATTTTCTAAAAACAAAGGAAGCTATGCAATATTGAAAAAGTGTCAATTACGTACCAATAGACATATGATTAGTTCCAGTACACTTTCTCATCAACACATATTTAAATTTGTTTAATGGCTGACTTTCTCTTAACTTTGCTGCAGGACAGTAATGTATCTGGTGTTCCACCAGTGGAGGAAACACACAAGCACATCTATATATGTAGTCCTTGGAGGCAGCCTCTTTCCGAACAGATCTACTATTGGCTAAAGTCTGCTTTAAATGAGAGGAGGGGCAGCACTATTTTAGCTTCCTGGAAGGCAATTTAAAAGAACATTATACATTTTTTTCCATGTGATTTTCTCTAAATGAATTGCTGTGTCAGATTATTGAAAATCTCAATTTTTTACCTTATAGCTTAAGTCTTGTTTTTATAACCATAAAAGTTTTTATTTTTATTTTTAATACCTCTTAGATTCTTGATGAAGTCTTCCAGTTTCATTTTCCTCTCTGGCTTGACATTTGGGCTGTACATGTCCGTGTTGAGGAGGATTATGGCGAAGGCCAGGATAAAGATGGTGTCGGGGTTTCTAAACTGTCGCACCACCGTGGGGTTACAGATGCAGTACCGCTGGCTAAAGAAGTGAAAGCATATCAGCTTACAAATCATAGTCAAACAAAGCACACGTACACAGATCCGAACGCTGGGTGAGGAAATAGTTTCAAAACTGCTTGAGGAAAGCAGAAGTAATGCTGGAAAAGGTCAGCTTTGTACAGAAAAACAATAGGCTAAACCTTTATTGTACGTTTTACTTATACCATGTTTTATACTGTTAACAGTTAGATGGTAGCCATCAGTCCAACCTGAAAGCTTCTATGAGCCGCTCCACCTTCTGAGCTTCCCCTTGGACACGGATGTGGTTCTGAAACTTTCTAAGCGCCTCATCCAGCTCCATGCTCTGGAAGTCCATTTCATCTACCACACAGCTGATGAACAAAAAGAGAGGATGTAAATCAAAAAATGTGTTTTAGATATTAATAGAATATTTAATCAAATTCCAAAATGAACGATCATATTTTAAATTCAGAGCATAAAGATTCTTAATACTATGAATAATGATTAAATCATATTGGACCTTTCTGTAGTTCTATTAAAACACTGACACAAAAAGAACCTTTTGAGATAAAAAGTGACTTTTTAGGACCAATTATGTTTTTAAGAGTAAACTACCTGTAAACAGACCTATACGGTTTGAGTGGTGTGACAGATTTTACAAATTCAATTTTTACAACTACATTACTGTAGGGTCTTAAAACCCTCAGATATGTGGAATCTAAAGTGTAACTTTTACAACCACTGCTTGGCTCTTACGTATAGAGTTTCCTGTACCGCACTTTTTCTGGGGAAAAAATTGAAGCCCTCATACAAACTGGTCAAAAGTGGAGCGGAATTTGCCAAGTATATTTGAATGATGACTGATATTTGTTTTGAATTACTGTTTTGCATTAATTATAGACAGATTGGGATTGGCAGAATGGTCTTAATGTCTAGATGTGCATGGGTGGTTTGTTAGGTCTGTAAATATTCACCTGACATCATAAAAGACCACTATTTAAAAATAATACATTTGAACCAAAATCAGTTCTCTGTAGTTTATTTTAAGAGGTGAAATTGTTCAGAAAAAGGGATGGAAAAAAATGTACTTACTCCAAGACATCTCTGTTGAACTGTTTCTGTCGATTGCCCAGAAATTCTCCAATCATCTGCCTGCTGAGCCCCTTCCTTTGAAGTAGGAAGTGGGCAACGCCGACCGGCGTGTCAGGAATGAATCCCCGCTCAGTCAAGTACTGAACGCCCTTTTCAGGTTTCCTGAAATTTCAATATTAAAATTTAAATCAACATTTTAATCCGTACTAAACAAACTGAAGATAACGTTCTGTTAGTGCTTGAGCTCTCAGACAATTCCTATTAAAGATATCCTTTGACAAGCTAGTTGTTTATTTTGTCATACAAGTGCTACATTTTTCAAATAAGACAAAATATGCATTTAAATTTTAGCCTTACGTCCTCAGTATCCGTTGAGTTATGGCAAAAAATTCAAGACATTTTAAATCTCAATGTAATGTAATCAAACCTCTAATCATAAATATGTCTGCAAATTAATAGTCAATTTGTTTTTTCATAACAACTAATCTTAACATTCATCTCACTCTGCTAACTATAAATCAGTTACTTAACACACAAAAGCATTTTTTTTTAATTAAAATAAAAATAGCTTTCTTATTGGCCTTGCACTTGATATAAACATAAATAGATGCAGTTTATAGAGCAAGATGGGGAACAACTTCTCAAAAGGCTTTGCCATCATTCAGTCTATTTTATGGTGCAGCTCTATCACAGCTGAGTACATACTTGTTGAAAAGGTTGAGGCCAATACGGTAGTGTCTCTTGCGGATAACATCATTGCTGAAGATTGGTGAGTCCCAGCTGTTTCGAGTCTCTTTGTGGTAGGTCTGTTTACTTAGTGTCTGCTCTCGAAGGCTGTCCCTCGATGAGGACTCTGAGCTGCAGTTTATAGTGTCATTTGAGTTTGATGTGCTATTGATGCTGTCGTTATCCCCATCTGAAAAGTCTGATTCGGACTTGCTCTGACGGTTTGCCGATCCATTGATGGCCAGGTGACTTTCTAGCTGCCGGTGGCGGTGGCGCAGAGGTGCGTCATCATCACGGGAGGGGGCTCGTGGCGGAGGTCCGTGGGATATGTGTTTGGGACTCGCCTGGGACGATGTCACAATGTGCCCGTGAGGTTCATAGACAGGTGGTCGTTTGACAGAGCCTCGGTCAGATCGATCGCTGAGCTCTGCTGAACTGTCACTAGGAGGTTCTATGGTTAAGAGAGGGAGATGGTCCATTCTAAGACGCTGTTCTTGGCACTCCAGAGAAGGAGTGCTGCGGCAGCTAGTGTCTGTGTCACGACCCTCATCTTTAGACTCAATAGGCCAGTACTCCTGGGAGGAGTTAACTGACTGGAGCCGTAAGTCTGATTCTGTGCTAGATGGCTGGTCTCCTGACCTCAGAGCAGTAGAATGGGACATGTCATCCTCATCAATGAACAATGTAACATCACTGTAGGATGCAACAGTTTTATCCCGCATCCTTCCAGCTGGCCTGCGGTGGGACTTCATCTGATAGGGCACTTCTCCCTGCACTTTGGAGCAGCCCATAGTCTCAGGGTCAGGCCCCTCATCCCCTTGAAGGCTACGGCAGTTCAGAGCATCATCTATAGACTCTGCCAGAGACTTGACCTGTTTGGAGAAAGCGTCCTCCAGCTCCGTGATGGCATCCGTCAGGTCAGCCTGTGGCGGCGGGTGAGACGTCATGTTTGCCTGCTGGTGGACCTCCACATCCCCACGTTCAGCCTGCACAATGGACAGAGGGGTGCCATCCTCCGTCATGGACACCTGCCTCCCTTCAAAGTATGAGCTGTGAACTTTCTCATGGCCTTCAAATGAGAGCTGCATCCTCATGTTAGAGAGAACAATGCGTCTGGACATACGGTTCTCTGACATGGAACTCCTGAGACGTTCAAAGTTCTTGTTCATCTGATACTGTCTGAAGGCTGTCTGAATGGTGCGAGCTGCATGCCGAGTTATGAACCTCCCACCATATTTGCGCTCCAGCATTTCCACCTAGGTAAGAAAGAGAAGAAAAACTACAAATCTGTACCAACGTAGGAGCACTACAACAGTTTTTGGAACAGGTTTGAATTTATTGTAAATTTTCTCTGATCAAACATGTTTAAAATTTCCAAAAAAGAGATTTTTACTAATCTTTGCATAGGCCACCACAGATAATTATCAAAATTATTTAGAAATTGTAAATAATTGTAAGAGGTTGTCATAAATGAGTTCCAAATTTGTCTCAATGAAAAGCTTTCCCAGTAAAGAACCTCATAGTACAATCATGCCGATGAGCTATCAGGTATACTAATGCAATCTATAAGACGGATGAAAAAAGCAGAAAACCTTGTCACAGTTCTTTATAATCCTCTCAACTCAATACCCTTAACAGTTTGATGGCTACAACTTTGGCACAGCTTGATGTTCAAGTAAAACAAAGACACCTAACATACAACAGATGTTTTGCAATGAATAACACAGGCTTTAAGTTTGGTCTAATATCCAGTCTAACCCATGCTAGAAGCTTTCCAGAACGCTACAATTGATACAGCTTTGCAAGAAAACTACTTGGCTAACTTTTAGAGATACCTGTTTATCCTGGAGGTCGGCGGAGAGCTCATAGCTCTCAGAGAGCGAACGAGACCGTTTGATGGCCTCTTCTTCTGCCTGCTTGCGGAGGATGGACTGTGAGTGCTGAAGCTTTGGTCGACGGGGCCTCTGTGGGCCAGGTTGGACCCCGTGGCTGTAAAGCGGACCGTCGAATCGGTCGGGGCTGATGGCCGAGCCGTGTGTTACGGGACCCTGGACATAGCTAGCTCTGCCGTCCAAGGAAGGACCACTCTCACCGGGCCGTCCATCTCCTTCCACACTGGAATTAGAGCAAAGGGAAAGACAAATTAAAAAAGGAGTGGCAATGACACTTTAAAGCTTGGGTCTAAAACTATTAAGATTAGGAGAACGTAGATTCAATCCAGGGATTTATAAGCTTTTTCGAATGAAGTACTGAAACCAGAAATTGTATTTTTTAAAAGATAAACAACAAAGAAATGTAGGTCTGGTTTGTCTGCTACATTACTTACATGAAGCTTTACAATGTTCCTTTTAGTAAATATAAATGCCATGTAAATACACTCTTAACAGCCAACATCTATATTCCTTAGAGACTTTTTTTTTACTTACACACACTTGTGTTCGGAAGCCCTGAGAGAAGATGGCTTATTGCGAAAAGACCGTCTGTTTTCGAAAAAATGCCAACTCTTCCTCCATATCTTGTCCACCATTCTTTCAGTCAAGTTAAGTCCAGAGTACACGGGCTCCTCCAGGAAACCAAAGTTTATGCAAAGTTAAGGGCCAATCAGTGGCCAGTGGAGAATTGCATCATGTTTGCAGGCGTGACGAGAATGTTCCCGTTTACGCTACAAAGTCCAGTTTAGAGTAGAAGCACAAGGTAAATACAACCTTCAGTGATCCCTGAAGAAAGTTGTAGCTGAATATAGTGCCGATCTGCTAAATCAATCCCACAATACCAGCATTTATTCTCTGCCACGGCATGATTTGTCCAGTTCAGTCACAGGCGAATGTGTTTGAACTAAGAGTTGGCACACCCATACAGTGTACACAATCCACTTCCTTTATTATAGGGGCATGAAATCAACATTCAGCAACATCAGCGGCCTATCAGACAAGAGAAACCAGCGTTGAGTCAAAAAAAGAGGAAACTGAATGACTTCAGACACCAGATGCGTATATAAACTTGTTTAACTTGGAACAGATTAATAGATTTACAATGGATGCCAGTAAAATGAGAACAATTTAAAGTACTTTAAACTTTTTTTTAGACATAAATTAACACTGTGTTTGACAAAAACTTTCATTGCTTTCCTCTGAAAGTGTCCTCTTAAAAAAAATGTGTAAATATATATTTTTTTGTGCAGTTAAAAATGTTTTACTGCCAAATTGAAAAGTTTAACTAAATGTTTGGAAGAATATGGGATGAACTTATTAGTTATTTTGAGATAAAATCAAATATTTTGAGAATTCCTCTGGTCTTGCTAAAGCACACCATTCAAATGTGAAAGATCAAAACAATCGGACAGGAAGTGGTTGCTAAACTACCCACATTTATCACTTATTACTGAGTGTGCACAAGGGATAAGATGAATTTCCACTTTTATCTGTGCAAAAAAGATGGTTAAACTATAAAGGAAGGTCATTTCAATGTTGGTTTGCCATTTATATCCTTACTATTTCCAATGTGACACAAACAGAAATTCTTAACAGACATTAAACTTCTACTTTTTGACCCACTGATTTGAATGTACATATAACATGTTACAATAGTTTGTTAAAAATTTCAAGGGGAAAAAAAATGTTTACAAAAATGTTTCCAGCAATATTGCAGCAAGAGCAAGTAAATGATAAATGTGTTACTTAAAACAAGATAGGATATTATTTAAATTCTTTGCCAGCATGTTGTTATTCACAATTCGTATCCCTAAAAAACAGTATTTGTTCTAACAGTAAAGACTTGGATATAATATATAATATTTGGATTATTTTTGCATAACAGCTTTTTAATTCAGACAATTTATTAATGTGTGCCACCTAATTTTAATTTATATGATTGGTTTGAATCGGATTGATTTGATTGTACATCTGTTTAGAATTGAGTGTAAAATTAAAAGCAGTTAGATGATATTGAAATTACATGTTTTTATTGGGTACTGTAGAAATGTTTAGTTCAATTGTTAGGTTTATTTTCAGTGTAACATTTGGGAACTATTTAATTGTGATTCTGCACACAACAAGAGCCATGGTTTTATACTGCTGGAGTAACACCAGGGCAACCACAAGTCACAGAAACTCCAACCTTGTTGCATAATCACAACTGGGACAAATCTCTCCAGCCATCTGTCATAGCGAACTCTGAAGCGGTTATCCTGCGAGCTAAAAGTGACATCTTGTTTTCTCTTGCAGAGCCAGGATACAGCTGACAGGAATTTCTTATTAGATGTGGATCAAATGAGGATTAAAATTCTCCAATGTTTATTCATTTTTGAATTTTTGTAGGAAACACTGCTCAACACTTTGGACATACTAGTTTTTTTGTGTGTGAATATTAATTTCAATCATCACTTGAAGAGATGATTTAATGGGTGTGTTGTTTCACTCCATCAACTCCAAAAACCTTTACGGCACCGACTCAAAACTCTAAATACAGGGATGGCCTCACATTTCCCCCAGTGAGGACTAAGGACCATACATTTCTTCACATCAGTGCTCTCTCTGCCTTTCATTCAGCCATTCAAGTCCCAAGACCAGTATGGGTTTGTGGGTACGTGCAAAAGTAAGAAAGTATAAGTAACTGCGGCTGCGCTTTTTACTCTGAGCTCACTGAATACTTGACAGAGTGAGGTCAGTTGCTCATGATGAGGAAAACGGAGGGAGAAGGTGGTGAGGGAAAAAAGTTTATGTTTTTATTTCAGGGCTTCAAGGGATAAAGCAGGGCATCTATTGAGGATCTAACAGTAAATATGAACCTTAAGTCGTATACAAAGCACACTGAAAACATAGAACCACTGTTAAGACATGAGGAAAATAGTCATGTGATCTGCACACCAACTTCTGAATATGACTGTAAAGCTCTTGAAATATGATCTCAAAGTTTACAACAGCAATTCTCTCTCCTGTAAGATCTTTACCCAGCAGAGTGCCTCTTGCTTATGATGTAGACAAGCCCAGCAGCACGGCTGGCAGTGATTTCCAGATTTGAACCACTTGAAGTGGTGGGGCTTGGGAAGTGGGGAGGGGAAAGACTGGACAATCACCTTCTTCCCCTCTAAACATCCTGACTGAGGAGATCCCTGCCCAGGCCTCAACCCATTCCATCAGTGCGACCTGAGGGAAAACATTCCTAAATCCCGGAACAGAAGAGTCACATCTACAGTTGTTCTGGGAAAAGAAGGAAGCTAATGAGGTGCAGGCAGAGAGAGCTACGGCCTGAAACTAATGCAGCCCCCAAACAAAGTCACAAAAACAAACAAACTGTCAACTCAGCAAAAGCATTTAGAAATTAATTCATATTTTTAACATGAAAACAGTATTTATATCACATTATGGTAAAGCATACAAAATATGTCCATGGCTTTTTATACATTTTGTATTAACACTTTATTGTTGACACAGGTTATATGGAACCCCAACTCTCTCATCCTGCTGTTCAAAAGCAAGATAATCTTCGAATATCTATGTGTTTTCATCACCAGCTGTTCTTGCAGTGCTGTGGTCAGGAGTATTCTGGTCTGCATCTCCATTTTACTATTTTCTATCCTAGCGCTCATCAAAAAGCAATAAAAACAAGTAGCTCACCTCTTCTGATCGCAAGGTGATCCCCAGTGATTGACTATTCTTCATGAGAGTACATAATCCACTATACTGCAATCAGCCTTATCAAAAAAGGTCAGTGGTTGTTTCTTAACACCATTAGCATTTATGAAAAAAGGGACCTTGCTGGTACACCACTAATGTACATCCATAATTCCACCCCTCTTTAACCTTGTTATTCAAAGCGCTCAGTTTTTATGCGTGCAAATAAACTCACGCAGTTAGGTGACCCTTCCAATAAAGATCAAATGGGCCCTCCACAACACAACCCTTACCCTACATGCAGTGACACGCTCCAAGCAATACAAAAGCAGATTTCTCCCTCTCTAAAGTGACTCAGAGAGTGCATAAGAACAGATGCAACCAGTAGACCTCTCAGCCCATTGATGTAGCTCATAAGACCACATGCTAACACATAACGTAAGTCCAGAATTCCCAAGGTGAACTTGTTACTAAGCATAGAGGCAATCATTTAGAACCAAAAACTGGATTAATTAATTATCCTGCAGCTGCTATAAAAACGCACAAAGGAACAAGCTGAAAATTTTGAGTTTGACCCAGCTTTGACTTGCAAAGGAGCACTGGCCAGAGATGACAATACTGCTCCAGACAGTTTGCTGCAGACTTTAAACACTTAAGTTGGTTCTCATTACAACTTTGTGTTGATATCCACCATTATTAGTACACTTTAAGGCGTCTCACAGTATATTTTTTCATAACTAAAGGCTTTTTGGCGCCAATGTTACCAGAATGGGGTACCTCAATCTCTAGAGTGATTATATGTTTTATAAATTTGGGTCATGTATTACACTCAGAAATTGCACAAAAGGCAAAGAAGGCAAAAAGTGAAATACTACATTTCTTTCACCTTATATTACACTTTCAAAGGCTGACAATATATACTCTCTAGCTTGTGAATAAGACATTAAACATCAAGAGGCTAGGTTAACAGCGAAAGGATTTGTGTGCAGGTAATGTCACCTTAAGATTAAAAACATTTATTACATTGGACCTAAAGTAAGCATTGATCCACAGGCGATGTGTCAAAACTGGATCCAAAACTAAAGTTTATTTTTTTATTGTGCTATGAAAACACCATCACAAATCATTTTAAATATGTTGATATAAAAATGTGTGAGTGAAGTGATTTCTGGGGGATAACCGAATGGTGTGACCTCTTCTGCAGGACTATGATATCTGTATTGCAAATATTTAGTAATAACGTATGTGTTCTAAGTAACATCGGCTTCCTTTTTGCTTCCACCACTAACATTCATGTTTGTTTACATACAGCTGACAAATAATGAAGTGTCAAAGTTAGCAACGGATGTTTTTGTTTTGCAATTTTATTTTTACACATAAACTAAGGTTACGGGACAAACATTACATTTTTGCACATCACATTTGTACTGTAATTTGGGTATATTTTACTATTTTCAGAAAAACAACAATGTAATTTATCAAATATTGACAGTTGTTGCACAAAGCAATAACTTCCTGTTACTCAAATGACAAAACTACATATTTGTGAAGTACAGGTGCAGTATGTAAAATATATGCTACAGCGACAAGCAAGTAAAACTTTAAATTGTAGACATCACCTACAGACTTCTGAAGTAATCTCAAAATTAGTTTTAATCACTAGTCAACTGCCAGGCCTCATTCTGTCTAATCAAAGCATTTCCAGTCCTCCCTTTTTACAAGATCAGACAAAAACAGGGTAAGCATTGATTATTAAAGAGAATAACACAGCTTATCCTTGAAACTATGCTCGGCACCTGTTCTTGAGCCCTGCCACTTATGGAACGGCTCAAAGTCAGTTGGTTGGGGGGCCACGACACACCACAGGAATGCAATGCAATCCAGTTCCCAGATGGATCCTGTACAGTAAAGCTAAACACACGCATAAAGTGAGTCAGAGCAGCGATCTGATCTGTTTTCCATTGTAAGGGAGTTGAACCTGGAAATGGGGGACCAGTCTCTGGATAGATTTTAAAGCGATGCATTTAACCATTCATTCTGTATATAAAAAAAAAAAAAAACGTCACAAGCCTTTCTTTCATTTCCAGTGTTTACTTATTCAGAAGGCAAAACATACACATCTTCTACTTTAATATTAGTCTTACCAGCCATTTAGTTCCAGCTCCAACAGCGACTGAGTTTTCTCTGAATTACACTGCAAACACCACATGCTGGCCACCAATCACACGACGATGTACTCCAAAACATTAGTGGGTTCCCTCATGAATCCTTAAACTGCCAAACATGTTACTATAATAGTAAACGCATTTTAGAACCGTCTTCTGCCTCAGGCTGCAGCATATTGCATCCAACCAACCTCCCCATTTCTTTTTCCGCAATATATATGGGTCGGCCTTTAAGCCAGAGCTAAGTGGTAGTCTGAAATCTCTGACAGACCAACTGAGCTGTCTCGTTTTGTCTTTCTCCCTCTATGTCCTCTGCGCGCCGGGCTGGTAGGGGTTTCAAAGGGGGTGGAGGCTTGGAAACACAGGGAGTGTGTGAGTGTCTGCCAGGCCCTGAGCAGTATAGGAAAGGGGGCGGGGTGCAGGGAAAAGGGATGTGAAAGGACGGGGCTTTTAGCTTTGAAAGATTTGGAAGAAATATGTTAGCGGTGTCGAACACCATGCAAGACTTGTAATGCAAGGCTTAGGGGCAGTAAGTGAAGTGGAAAGAAAGAAGGTTTGTTCAGTCATGTTATGATGAACATGTGATATGGACAAATTACAGAACAGATAGGCGACAGCGAGATGGAGGAAGGTGCTAAAAATCCAACGCAGTTGGGCGGGGGAGTGTGTCTAAGCACATAGGTTTAAAGGATGAGCATATGGATGGTAACAGTGTGGGTAAGAAGATGACGACTTTTTAGCAGAAAAGGGAAACAAAGTATTACAGATTCCTACATAACAAAACGGGGGCTTACTGCGAGGATGAGGCAAATAAGAGGTTCTCTATTAAACACACAAGCAGATTGGAAGAAAACAGCATTCATTAAATTAGAACTTCGACTAGGCCACTTGGTTTGATGGTTTGATTTAAACTTTTCAATTCTAGCTCAGGCTGTTTAGGGTTAATATCCAACTGGAAGGGGAATCTCCACCCCAGTCTCAAGTCAAGCCCAGCTTTACTATTCCTGTTGTAATAAAACATCCCAACAGAATATGATGCTAACTACATTATTTATCATGCTGGTGGTGTGCACGCTTTGAATACAGTAGAAAGCTTCATGACACTCTTCCAAAAAGGCCTTGATTTTTGCATACATAAAAGACAGATTCTCCCAACTAAGATGTGGACCTTTGCAGCTCCTCCAGAGTGACCCTTACCCTTTGGGCGGCTTTTTCTGACAAACTCTTTCCTTGGGCTACATTTGATTTCAGAAAGATTGGTGTTTGGATTTGTATTTACTGATTGATTGATCGATGGATTGAACTGTGATCTATGAAATGTTCAAACCTAACCTTCCTGTGAAAACTCCACAACTTTCTCCTTGATCCATCTGATTGTTTTTCCTTCTTTTTGTTCATTGAGGTTTTCTAACAAACCTTTGAGGTCTTTACAAAAGCATTTATACTTGGACCATCATTAGGTACGTTCTGCACTGGTTTTTATTTAGGTGCTGCAGACAAAAGGGGCCTTATTACATATAATAGCCCACTTTTTATTTATAAAAAGTTTTGAAAATCAGGATTCTACTCCTCCTACTTCACCATTAGATTTTGTGTGTCTCTACCCCAACAACCCTATAGCATTTATTAAAGCTTATGGTTATGCCACTAAATTATGTACCTCTCCTTGTGCATTTCAGCATATCTGCAAAACTGGAGTATGATCTACCCATGCCTAACATGCATCAGAGCCTACTCTGGCAGCGCCTTGTTGCTAGACTTCACAAGCCACAGACGGATTGCTCCACTGAGACGAGGGGCTGTGGTAAACTGCCCCCCAGTCAAAAGTATGTTTTTACGGAATGAGACGAGCACAGGACACTGTGCAGAATGGCTCCCACATACAGCCAGTTTACAGGGACACCAAATATCCAAACAGAGACACACACACATAAGTAACTGGGGAAGAGTCTTTTAATTACAGGCCTGAACCCATGAAATGATCACCTTCTGTTGGCTGTGTTTTAATCTGGGACTTTAAAAGAAAGAAGGAGAATTAAAGACACAGTCGAAACGGGTAAGTAAAATACATTATGAGAACTTATCATAAATGTTTGAACGAACCAGAACGATTATCAGCCGACACACGGCAACTGACCAGCTGATCTATTTCAGTTTGAGACCTTGGCCCTACACTTGGGTGACTACAGCTGCTAATGCCTTGTGGAGGTGCAGACACTTGGCTCGACTTACATGAACTAAACAGCAGAGTAATTCAAAACTTTTTTTTATTAAACTGCGACACTGATTATTTCACACAGAAACACACAGACAAAGTACCTTGTTTGGAAAATGTCTGCATTACATTGGATATAAACCCCAGTGTCTAACTTTGTATTGGCAAAGCACCACAGGGAGCAGCTAAACGGAGGTTATTTGTTCTTATAAGACAGATATGACGCAATTTCTTGGTTATAATTATGAAACATGTCTTGATTTACCCCAATTGTTTTAGTATGAGGGTCACAGGCAACATTGGTTTCAGAATTGAGAAGACATCTCTTACACGGATTCTCATTTGATGAGTTTATGTTAACTAAGAAATTAAAGTCTTTAAAGGATTAGTTAGAATATGTAACTCTCTGAGTCTGCCGGCCGTCATGTCTCACTTCCTCTCCTAAAGTTACAATGCCGTCTAGCCACCCTGTCTGGTGAAGGCCCTCTCCATCTCCAGAGTCCTGACTGCATGTTGCTCTGCTTCATCATGATGTCATTGTGAATTCCAAGCAGAGGCCCACTCTCTGCTCATAAAATACCATTTCTTCAACTCAATACATATGGTATTTTTGCGTTTCAGCTTCTTTTCCATCAGCTCCCCTTTTGGTTCCAATCACCTCCCCTTTTTTCTAATCTTCACAGTCACGGCAGAGCAAAGAGAAGCTGGATATATTAGAGCTGGGCTGATGCCAAGGAGGCATCCGCAAGTCAGATACAAGCTGCGTTATCGGGCAAATTCCCACAGATTTGCTGCTTGAATACTGTCAGGGAACCAAGACAAAAAAACTTGTGACTTTGCTTTTGCAAGAAGTCTGAACAAAGACAGAGCAGGGAAAAATAAAGAGAAGGACACGGCAGGGGAAAGTGATAGCTTCCTGGAAAGTTGCACACAAGATTTTGGCGCGGTGTGTCCCACCTACATGACATCATGCATCGTTTCCCATTATCAGTCTTTTTTTTTTTCTTTTTTTTTTTGGCTGGATGCAGAACAACTTAGGCCTGCATCGAGAAATAGAAAAGGAAAACTCCTCTCCTTTCTAGATCTGGAAACAATTAGAGCGGGCTGATGTCATAGTTTGATACAACAGCATACTAAATGAGATGTAGTGGCCCAGTAGAGCTTTGTGAACACAGAGGACTTTGTGCAAGATGGGGGGGAGAAGAACAAGAAAAAAAACGAACAGTTCTCCTGTAGATTCTCAGGAACAAAGAATGTTTGGCAGCAAATGTATAAATAGAGCTGATTTAGGAGTAATTAAAGGATATGTTGCCTCTGCTCATCACATCCTGGCAGCAAAGCTTGACCAGATGTGTTGGCAGTGAGATCCTATGGGAAACATCAAAGTCCATCAGATGCGAGTGATATCTGAAAACCTTTTTTCTCTTCTTCTGTTTGAACATCTATGCAGTAAGCAGTAGAAATTACTTACAACTTGAACAGATATAATCTGTCTAACTAAAGGGCGTACTGCTTCGGTTGAGTTTTCATTGCTGCTATGTCCGAAGTCCCATATTGTAGATTTTGTGTAGTCACAATCTTATTCTCTTATATTTCTTTATATTTTATTATATTATTCTTATTTTGTAGCTATTTTAAGATTGCTCTCAGGGTGTAAACTGGACCGTGGGCTTAAAGTTTCGTCCCACCTCATGTACCACATGTGATGTGATGACAAATAAAATTCCTTGATTCCTAAAACAGGAAAAACTTTTTTGTTTGTTTGTTTTAATTGCGTAGCCTTTTAGATCTTCAGCATTTCTCAAACCCAAACACCCGGTTCTGGCCAAATTGGCATCATGCGTTGCATGTGGTTGCAAGATGGCACAATGGTGTTAAGCCCTCATTTTCTACACCTTGTTTAATCACTCACAGAGTTGAAAAAAAAGCTCCTCTCCTGGAAGGGGAAAAACTGCTACCAAAATTTAAATCTCCTTCCCTTTTTTTCCCATGTAAAGGTTCTTGAATGACTTTGAGTATTAATGTTGCCTTAACTGCAAAGTTTTTCTGAAATACAATAAATAAATATTACGTCTGAGGAGATATTTTTTTTGGTGTGGCTATCTCCCTCTGGTTTCCTTTAAAATTCCAAGGTCATCTCCAAGACAGGGGAGATTCAAAATTGCATATTGTAAAATATGAATGGGGCCCACTAGTGAACAGCTCCTGCAAGACTTAAAAGTATAACCTTTCAGGGAGAGCAGAGGAGAGAGATGTACTTTACGACGTAACAAAACTTTTGTATTTTCCTCTGAGATTGCAGATTGTGGATTCTCTAATTCCTTTTATTTTCTAAAATTCATGTACTGTTTTTTGCTTGGATTATCAGATCTGGGACGTGTTTGTCTGATTCAGGTAAAGCCAACCCACTACTGTTTTATCGTATTGCTCTGACAGCCTTTCACAGTTGCCCCACCCGACATAACATACTACAGTGCAGTCCTCCCACTTCTAAAAATAGCTCCATGTGAGGTGACACGCTCTGTTAAACACAAAGCTGTAAAGTAAAAAAAATAATACACATTCACACAATAGAAAAGCCACTGAATAGCCTGCTGATTTTATCTTGTTTGCTCTTTTTCGGCCCACTGATGAGTGGTGCTTTTTTCTCCCCCTTGACCCAGACTGTAAAATCTAAGGTCAGATGAAAAACAAGATGGGACTCAGACAGTTTGTGTGGTTTGTGTTCGGTGCAGCCATGATGTCTAAATGCAATAAAGGCCGCAGTGAGTATATATACCCATGGTGGTCATAATGACTATGCCCAGCCAGCCTTAATAACAAAACAGAGGCACACTCCAGAGTAGGGACTTAGTGTCACATCGCCTCCCACTGGTTACAAAGTACAATGCACGCTCCCTTAAAGATGCACCGTAAGCCTGATGAGGATGGGGGATGGAGGAGGGATTAAGAGCAGTTGGGCAGTGACGTCATTCAGAATGACGTATGACAGATATTTTTTGTTCTGAATGGAAGTCAGAGGGGGAGTGGGGATTATTCAAAGGCACCAGACCAACAGACCAGCATGTTCTAGTTTGGAGAGGTTTAAGCAGTTGGGCTGGGGGGGTGGGGGTTGGTTGGTTTTGGGGTTGTGGTTTGTGGCTGGGGGGCTGTGCAGTAATCCATTTATGGCAGCATCAGATTCACACCTGTTTAGAGTGACAGTCCTGTGCTTTACAGAGTAGGACGGGTTCAAAACTCTATGGACTCCTTTAAAAAAACACTTTCACAAGTGTTTAGTTATTTCAAAGCAAGAATACACATCATAATTAAAAAAAGCACATTACTATAAGACAAGGTTTGAAAACAATTTCAAACAATGAAAACATGCAAATGTTACAAAGCAAATGTACTGAACAGGATTTTTAGTACTCACATTTGTCGTCAATCACTCAATAAAATTCCCTGAATGATCCGCCTGTGTGCCAAATAACACCATGGGGCCAATAAAATCCACAGAAATTGAGCCCTTTAAACTTCACATCTGGTTGTTGTCAAAAGTCTGATTTGTAGAGGCTATCCGTACCTTTTTTACTGAATTTTACTAAATGACAATAAAAATGTATTCATCTTTAGAAAAAAAACAAAAATGGTTATTTTAAATTTCAAATGGCAGTATAATCATTGTGGAGCTAAGAAGTACAAATGTTTCCAATAGTAAACCTTGTTGTTTCAATATAATTCATCTTTTTACAGATTAAACCAGGGTTACCAGGTTTTAACGTAGAACATATAACATACAGATACAATTAATACATGACAGTATAGTAATTATGTTGTGAGACACTTGAGTATAGTTACAAAAATGTAACTTGCTTTAAATGCTTTTATTTAACATATTTAAATGTAAACCACTTATTCATACAGTTTTCACTAGTCTAAAAATAAAACATTGATGAATAGCTTTAACTAATTTACCTGTTTGTTTTTGTTTTGATGGATCTTATCTTTTGCTTTTGTACTGAGTTTCTGTTCTCGTATTTTTCATCTGGATGCAAGCAAAATAAGGACAATAAAAGAGTAAAACTGGTACCAATCTGATTAAACCACTGGTTTTTAGGAAATTATTGAATTTTCCACTTTTTGGAGCATACTATAACAGATGAAGCCTAGAGACTGTCCTTTGATGAATGAATGCATATAATTTTGCCTTGAATGCATATGTCTAACACTACGAAGAAACCTGCATGACATTTAGGATTTTATGGTACATTTTTTATGCAATTACTGAACTGAAACAGAAATCACATAGACGACATTGTATTCATTCTAATCCTTTGAAAGGAAATTGGAACCAGCAGTCAGACGTAAAAGAAAACCAGAAAAAAACCCTTATTGGCTCTTTTTTTCATATGTGATGCAATATACTTTAATAAAAATAAGATGGTTGAAGTAAAACAGATGAAAAAAGATGAAAATATAGATTGAAACATACTGCTAACAGTTTACATTGCACTATTTCTCACCTCCACTGATGAGTGTAAAATCACAGTTTGCTTTACTTTGCTTTCCTGCAGCCACTCTGAACTCCACCCTTACAACTCTGCCTTCATGGCATCTGAAGCTCACAGCAAAAACACAGCAGCTATTGAGTCTGACAAATGCCTAAAAGAGCTCATTCAAGCTCCGCCATTTTCACTGACAAAAGTCATTGTTTGTCCAGGCACTGCATATAAAAAGGTAGCTTTTTCATATGTGCTAATGTTCCTGATTTAGTTAAACAGTCACTGAACAGGAAAGGCTGTTCTGTCGTGACGATCAATGTGTCAACATGTCTCATATCTCAATATTATTGCTTTCTTTGGGGACAGGAGAACAAGAGTTATATTCTAGAATGAACAGCAGGCTTTAGCAAAGGTTTTTGATGTTTTTGTTCTGCTTTGATAAAGGGTTTTATTTTATACAACTGACTGGACTGGCAAGGTAGAATAGAGTAAGGAAACATATGGTTATCTCAGAAAATTTAAAAAATACAAGATTTAAGATCTGACAACAATATAGTATCAGCATTCCTGGGTTTAAGGTTTTTTATTGTACTGTCAAGCAAATGTGGTGTTATGCGGGGAATAAATACTACTTTCTCTCTTATTGTCTGAAGTGTCTAAGAGTGAAAGGGTTTGACCAGTAATAAAAGTCAATTACTCAGCAAAAACGGTGTGTCAGGGTCTCTAAATGTGAAAGGAAATCCGGACTGCTGTGATTTATTTTCCCTTTTGTTCAAAACTTTGCACCTCCAAGCATAAAACAGTTCTCATCCCATACTGAGCTCTTTTACTAATACACATTAGAAATGACAAGATAGTTTTACCTATGATAAGAACTTGATTGGCAGGATTCAAAAAATAATTCAAGACCACAATTAAGTAAAAAGAAACCTTTTTCCTTGTTCATGCATTTATGGAAATACTCATCCAAGTTTGTCCAGGTTTTAACAATAAATGCAGGGCCATAAACTCAAATTTATGAACAATAACAAATTAAGATGACAATGGGTCTCAGGTCCAAAGGGACAGAGATAAAGCAGACACACCTGACAATGTTTTTCCCACACAAAATGCAAAATGCAGCAGTAACAACCTTATCTGCAGGTCATTGGAGTGCTGAGAAATGGATTCAGGTTGAAATATTACAGAGGAACAAGATATCCTGAATGTGCAAGTTCCATTCATACCGTCTTGCCTCAAGACCTGCTGGCTGCAAGTCAGCAGATCTTATATTTATACCCACGCTCCATTCAGACAGGCCAGAACTGGTGCAGGACACGATGCAGGGCTCCATGCAGAACAAACAAGCACATTCAAATTCATGATAACAACTCCTCAAGGAGGGGTTAATCAGTGCAGTGTCTGTGGTTTTATGACGCTCAACGCCTCCTGTGAACTCCACTTTATGAGAGAAGTGAGTTACAGGGGTGCACAGATTAATTTGCTGTCTTTGTGATGAGCTATGCGGTCGCTAATGATGTTTGTCTTCACAATCTAAGCTTAGTCGCCATTCTGTATTTGAATGTGACTCAAAAACAACTGAGTATTTAATTAAGAAGTTAAATGAGCGCTACGGATCTATATGATATAAAATGTTTAACATAGACTACATCGTAGAAGATAAAAAACAAATAATGACAAAAATAAACTCCTCTGATTAATAAGGAGGACATTTCAATGTGGCACAGATTCGTATAAATCCCCAGAGGTTCCACTCATGCTTCAGAAGCCTTATTAAATTATTGACTAAAATGACAGTTTAAATGTCTGGAGGATGCAGAAATATTGATCCGCACCCTTTCAGTTACTTATTAAAAACTCTGTCTTGCCTCTCCTCAATAAAAGTAAACAGCCAGGAATGAAAAATGCACATGTCCAAAAAATGTAAGCTAAAAGGGAGTGTTACCATAAGTTACCATAAAAATTCAACTAATACATAGACATTTTTGGGTGGTGATATCACAACATGTTAGAAATAATAAAAGTTAAATATATTTGAAAAGCCATTTGTGACAGAGCACTGTAAAATGAACAGCCTTTTAGAAAACAGAGGCTGTCCTGCCTCTCATTTACTGGCATCCCACCATTTTTCCTGAGAATTCAAGTGTGCAACAAGGAGACCTACATGTTCCAACTTGTTGGATTTAGGCTAAGTTCATGTCCTACAGAGTAAACCGATTCTGTCATTTTAATCAAGTGAACGTGCCATCACCCTTCAGGAAAGGTAGAAGGCTGATTCTAACACCCACATTATCCCCACTGTGATTATGACTGACATAAAAATCAAGAAAAGGTCAAATGGAAATGTGTTCTGTTTTGGTGGAGTCTATTTTATCAGGATGACTCAAAGCAAGACCTTGAAAGACAGGAGAAACGGATTTTCTATAGTTGTCAAAATAATAGTGAAGGAAGTTAACATGTGCGGTATTTATTTCTGTTTATCTGATTAGAGCTAATACTCTGACATGAGGTTGTGTTACAGCAAAGCCTGGTTTAGCAGAGACATCACCATGCAACAGGTAGCACGAAGCAAAAAATAATTACGAATTCATGGCAGGCATTCTGAGATATTCACTTTAGGTGAATTAATGAGGCCAGCATTAAAGCCAATTACTCTTGGTAGCAGCTTTCCTACTAAATGAAAAGTGATAATACTGCAAGTGGCTTGCTAAAGCCATAATACACCGTGAACCCTTTCTTTTTCTTAACTAATTAGGTAACTTCTTAAGGCAATTGGTTACACTGGAAACTCATTTAGAGATAAGCAAATGAACTGGCGTGAATATTAATATTAAAACTAGTTTTCTTTTAACTCACAGTAAAACTTTTGTGGTTTTAGCATGATTGACTGAATAAAACCCTTGAAGCAGCAGCAGAACATAACCAATTAGTTTGCTTTCTTTTTGGTCCCTATTTAAAGACCCAAATTATAATCCTAGAATGCAGGTAATTCTGTCTTTCATGGAAATGTGTATAAAATCAAGTAACTCAGCATGCAGACGGCTTCTACAAACCATTTGTGAAACACTCTCTCACTGTACTCCATTGTGATTGAATGTACAAAGTCAAATTAAGAAATGTCCTCGGTACCTAGTATTCAACAATCAGCTTTTAGGGGCATCATAATAAAATGGCACTGATTGGAAAATTATAGTGAGCAATCTAAATGTCACGAAAGTAACCATCAATATTTTGCAGCGTCAATAGCAAAAGACCAGCAATCTTTAAGTGACCTTTAAATTGGCCGTTTTAACAGATTAGCATATTTCAGATGGTACAGAAAACTTGGTATTAGAATATATTTCCATCGCCTATAAGCTACATTACCAAGCACTTTTTCTCTGAACAGATGAATCATACCCCCTCGTCTGATAATCACATAGATGACTCCGGGTTTGGAAGCTGCAAGGAGAACACTCTCCTAATAGAAACTGATCCAGAGCGAATGATGATGTGGGCCCTTTTATACAGTTTTATGCACCCATCTTTGTGGGAACAGGTTTTGGGAATTGTTTTAATAAGGGGAACACTTCCATAGACATTGATGAGAGAGTTTGCTAAGACTTTGACTGGCCTGCATAGAATCTTGTTATCCTCCTTAAAACAAACAGCTTTGTGATGAATTAAAGCGGAGACCGTGACCAACCCGTCCTGCCAGCATCAGTGTCTGACCTCAGAAAAGAGTGTCAGCAAAAACCATCAACAATTCTTATAAAGTCACTTTTAAATTTCCTAAGCCTTTCCAGGGAAGACGAAGCTGTTGTAGTTTCAAAGGCTGCTCGGCATCTAATTAAACCCTATTGATTAAGAGCGGCTTAAGTTTCTGTGAGTGTGTGAGAAGACAGTAGGGTCAATACCTTTAGCATTCTAGTGTATAATTATTTGGTGGCTTTTATTAGGTAATTATTAAAGGTGCAACAGACCTGAAACACACACACAGAGTCAATCTAGCAAATGGCCAGCGTTTAGAAGCCAAAAATGTCAGAAGGCACAGTATAATACAGAGGAAAAAAATCACTCCAACTCTTTTTTAATTCATTACTGTACATGATGATAATTTATCCTGTTAATTTATTAATGGACCAACGCTTTATAAAGCACAGATTCAAAGGTTAATACTACTATAGTTGCAACATAAATGCAATCGTAAAATCGTCCTAAACTCAATTTGTGGTTCAAATTGGAATACAAAACTTGCTATTAAACGTAAAAAATTGGGAAAATCATTTCAAACACAGTGATGAGTTGTTCTGAAAGAAAACACACTTCAGTTAGTCAGCTTTCAAGGTAAATTATCGTCCCTGCTGTTCAACAGATCCATTGCGTAAATAAGGTCAACTGCCTGACTTAAACTTTGTGTACAAGCCTGTAGTGATGGTTGAAAGGAGCAGCATCATTTGCAATGTTGAAAATGGATCGGACTGATATGTGTGAAGGAGAGTGGTGAGCTGCCACATGTGCACAAATGTATTCAGTAAAGGAGAAGCAAGACCAAGACCAATGAGGTAGAAACAACAGCACAATCTGCATATAATAAAGTCTTATAATGTCCTCAAAATGCTATCTATGCTATCTAATATACTAATATGGCTAAAGGAAAGAAGTTTAGACAAAAAAAAGACTCCTTAGTAATAAAAAAAACTGGTTATAGGCATTAACTGGAAAACATCAATAGGATGCATCATATCAAATGACGATCATCAGGGACGTGCTGTCAGAGAAACAGAATGTAAGGTCCTGCAATCGATAAACAAAAAACAAAACAGCAAACTAGGGCAAACCCTGATAAAGATTAGAGCTAAAGACAGAATGAGCCAGCGTCCGGGATCAGAAGATTTTCAGCTCGATTGGAACACAGTGGTGACCAGCTTATTGGAAAAGAAGGTATCAGAGGTTTTTTTTTTTTTTTTTTTTCCTTTTAGCAAAAAAAATTATCTTAATCACCACCAGGTTGTTCTTCTTTGTAAATGCTGTTACTGAGGAAAGAAGCCTCACAGTTACTTATATTCAGTCTCACTAATGCTTTTACTAATGAAGTCAAATATAGCAGAATGACCTCAAAAACTATTTAGAAAGAAACTATGTTCTGAAACCTGTTGGTGTATGTCTGTTTTTTATTTTATTTTATTTATGCAGCCGAAGAGAGCGACAGATTTTAAGTAGATAACATAAGGCTAGAAAAAATAGTTAATTTTGTTTTCTAGCTTGCTATAAAGAGTAAGGGAAATTATATGCATTAGATGCGTTGTCTGTTTTTGCCTTCTTATCTCCAATGACAATAACCTAAGCAGGGTTTAACTCTGAAAGCTTGTTTCATTTCTCTCTCATTCAAGGAATCAGGCAGACAAAATCGGAAGCTGTGACTGCTTAAGACAAATTTCAAAGAAATGTGTTTTTTTGTTTTTTTTTGGCAGTCCCTATAAAACAAATAAACTAGATCCAGCTATGCAGGACATCAAAAATGTATAACCATTAAGTTTGAGAGAATTGAAATATGCTTTAAAATTCTGATCAGGACTTTTCTAAAAAACATGTATTGACAAGATATGATAAATAAAACATAAAAATAATATTTAAATTAAAACCCAGTGTGGCCACTTTAGCACCTCAGCAATTACCCAACATTGTCTAATTCAGTAAACTCAGGGTAAATACTATCAAAGAAAAAAAAAGCTACAAAAGCCATCAAATTAACAGAAAAATAAACATGAATGCCATCCCCATTACAACATTGACCTTTGCACATTTTTATCTATAATAGTTGGTGGTAATTAATTTTTTAACGAGCATCTTGCCAGTCTGTCACGTGCAATGACAAACAATGTAAACAGCAAAATCTGTAGAAGGCTTGGTTCGCCGCCAGAGAGATCATACACTCACCGTAGAGCCAACCTACCTACACACATCTGTCTCTGGGTTGGTGTGTGCAACATGAAACCAGTGATAAGCAGCAGACTGGTAAGGTGACCGCGGTGACTGGAAAGTTAGCCTGGCTCCGTCAGGCACACGGGAATCGGGAATCTACTCCTGACTGGTTTACTTTCCACAAATCAGCACGTTCCCTTAAAATTCGATTAGAAAGAGCAGGCTATCCATACCCTGAGTACCCTCCCCCCTCACTCACTAAGCTGTGATGACCACAGTCTCACTCTGCCTTTGAACATGTCCTATTATTTCTATCTCTCCCATTTGTACAACCAGTTGTCTGCTCAATCTCTCATCCTCAAACATGTCTCTGCCCCTCTCTGTGGCCAGTGCCTGTGGCTCAGCTGGGACATGTTCGGAGCCTGCGTGTTGCTGCTCTGCAAGGTCACCAATTGTTTCTTCCTCTTTTCTTTCCTCTTTAGGACACATGGTGTGGCCGAAGGGGAAATTTGAGCTCTCAAGCAGACTCAAGAGTACACACTGTAATGCACACATAGCCATCCCTTCAAATCTATGGAAACAAGATTTTATGTCCTGCTTTCAGAAAGAGCTTTGATTAGTTGTAAACATTAATACAACCAAAAGGGCGATTCTCTAATAAATAAAAAACAAAAAACAGTCATTGGTGAATATTATTTTGTGAATAAGTGAAAATTAGAGCACAAACTTACAAAAATATATATTTGCTGCAAGGCACACACATTTTTGTATTAAACAGTTATGCAATCCTTGGCAGTGAAACTTAATAGCAGCTAGGGAGCAAATCCAGCAGATGGGCCCATCCGGCTGCAGCAGCCTCTGTGGGACACCTGACAAGGCACGAGCCGCCGTCTGCCTTAATTTGTTTTTCTTCCCTCCTCTTATGACCAAAACAGGCTTTTTTCCCCTAAAATATCTCCTATTGTTTAATTTCTTATTCTCTGCACTTAAGTCACTCTCAGCAGGATGACTGAGTCGTTTGAAAAGCTGTTCATTAGCAGTCGGGAAAGTTTCCCGGCTTCCAAGTAAAGAATATATTGAAAGGGGGGCTAGTTGACAGAATGCCCCAATAACTCAGAAGAAATTTGCTTCGGTGTTATTGGAACTGTTCCCTGCCCTGTAATGTCTCTGCCAACAGATGGTGCTATTGTACAGTGCACTGCACAAGGACTGATGGGGTTGCAGGAAACATGATTGATCGAATTGACTCATTCATCTCAACTGAAAGAAGGCAGGAAACCAAGCATGTATAAAACCGACCAGAAGGGAAGAGAGAAAAATAAATAAATGAAACAGCAATGAGTTGGAGATTCCACAAGATATCATTTAAACTAAAGGAATTATTTCTTTAAGTCAATAACGATTTCATTAAAAGCCTTTTTAGGCCTGATTGAACACATTGTTTAACTTTCTGTTTCATTTTAGAGAAAAACTTGGGAGTTTTTTTGAAGGAGGAATCGGGTGACTGGAAACGTCAATGGTGCAGGTATTTATTTCTCTATGTAAAAAACCTCATTGACTGAGAGCAGGATTTATCACTACTGCACGTGCTCAATTCTTAGGCTAGTTGTCAAGGCAACAGCAGACCCATCATACGCTCTCAACATCAGATACAACACAGATATATTCGCATGCATGCCAGAAGAACATCCGCTTCCATCTACATGCAGCTTCCAGCAGTAAATCCAGTAAGGAAAAAAAAAACCTGGAACTTTAATGACTGTTTATCAGTTTAAATTGCTCAACCCTGCTGGCAAATTCACTCTAAACAACAGACAAGTGCTATATTACCAACTAATGACCATGAGTTAGAAAAACACTGCTCCTGATCCATTTAAAACATTTAGTTCAACAAACACAAACAAGTAAATAAACTAAATTAAAGAAATTGAATGCATCTCCAAATTGTGTCACACATATAGGCCTCCACAGCCCCTATTATTTTAAAAACCCTTAATAAACTTGTTTTAACAATTGCCTACAGAAATCATCTTATTTGTAAAAATTCCTGCCCATCTGAATGTAACATTTTCTTTCAGTCAAAAACAATTTTTTTTTATCCTGTTCTTTCCCTTTCTATCTATGATTTTCAACTTCCTATTTTCTTTTAACTCATACAGGTCTGTGGTTGTACATCAGCGAGGTATAGGGTAATGTAGATTTACATTACTGCGAACTACAGCTATGTAATGTTTAAATTATTCACGAAAGATTTTTTTATTGACTTGTTCTTCATTTCAGGTTAAGACTCATCTGAAAGCCCAGATGACGGAGCACTCTGTTTTATGGAAAAAAACTGCCATAAAACAAATTGGTATAGCCGTTATGCCAATATTACAGACACCAATCACTTGACCCTGCTTCTCCCAACAGATTTCTGATATAAATCAAAACATGTGGCGGATAACGAGGGAGTGATTTGACAAAAGTCGTAGAACTAAAACGAGCTGAGCTCGCTCAGTTCAAATCATAGCTGAGCATTAACTCTGAGTTGTATTAGTGATGCAGGTAAAAGATAGCATCAAATATATCTTCTCAAGCACGTAGAAATATTAAAACAGAGACGGGATGGGACACCCACAACCTGAACTTCAAAGTCTGTGACAATAATCTGGGATTAACTATATTCTTGTTTGATCAAGGAATTAATTACTGCAGTTAAATGGAAATTGCACCAATGTACCCCAATATGCATAATCACATCTGGCTTGAAGCTAAAAGGTGCAGTGTCTATAAAGGCTGCAGTGCAGCAGCATGAGCTCATCACCCCCCCCCCACTTCACCCCATCTCAGCCCTCTGCTTGCTCGCCATTACATAAGTTAATGCAGAAACCAGCCTCATTATTCTCCAAGCAGGCACAGGGAAGAGATGCAAAAAGCACATGTCATCAAAAATAAAACAGCCAAAAAAAAGAAGAAACCTTTCAGAAAGAGACAGTGCCGGTGCTTCTTATCTGTCACAGTCAACTGATCAAAAAGAAAGCAGAGGCAAAACAATTTTTTTTTGCTCCTCTTTAATCATACAGTGTGTCTACATAGCACTGTTGAACAAAAACCAAAAATGCCAATATATCCAAGTGAAACATTTCTATTCATGTGTATTTTTCTGATCAGATGCGCAAGAGAGAAGGAAAACTGTGCGGTCTCGGTTGAGAGGGCAGCATTAAAGTAAACAAAAAACCCTCCTCAGAATATTAGCATTTCAATCGCTTCACATTTTTAAGTATGCAACAGAAGCCGCGTTCCCAAATGCATTTGCCCCATAATGTTCTAGCCTTGCAGCCATGACAGGTGAAGAAACTGTAAGGGGTGTAGTTTATTCGTTTACGCGTTTCGCTTACGAAGACAAATTATAGGTGCTAAACGCTACAAACTATTTTAGAAAAATAACTCTTAAACAAAATGAAAACAAGGAAAGAGAAACACCTCTCACACTGCCCGTGTCCCTTTGGGAGAGACATGCATATCAATTATTTAGAGGAATGTAGACAGAGACAGCGGCTTAAGCGTAGATCACAAAAAGGCTGCACGTAGACATATGGTTAAAAACTGACACATAACACCACCTATACAGTTCAGCAGGCAACTGAAAATTTGGTTTATTTGATTGTCCTTGAAGAAAAACTGAAAACCATTGAAAAATCTCTAAGGGCAACTAAAACTGGTCAACACTCTTATGTGGAAGTTATTAAGTGAAATTTGATTATTAGTATCAGAGAGGTTTTAATGATCCTTTAAAAGCCATTTTAAATGTTAAACTGTAATATATTTTTATTGTTAGTCAGACAAAATTAAGTAAAAACATCTGCCCTCCCACACACACTTATTTGTGTTTCAGTTTCCACATATTCACCTAATTGTGGATTTTTCTGCAGTACACAACCATTTTATCTGCATTAAATTGGCCTATTCACAGATATTTTCATACAATATTTCAAACAAAATGCAACTTGCGAAGCAGGAGTACTAGGTGCAATATTTCGGCTTGCAAAGCAGCCAATCCAGAAGCACCATTTCTTTCCCTTGGCGCTGATTAGCTGTCTCTTTGGTGTGACCATAGAAGTTAACTTCTGTTGTAAGGCAAAACTATTTTCAGGCATAGTGTTTCAACTATCAAAATAAGCAGTTACTGTATGAATGTTTTTAAAACAAATCTCCAGTATTTACCAATATTACTTTTTCACTGGCTGCTGTGATCCCTAACCCCGCAAATTTCTAGGGGTCCACTACACTGAATATCATTGCTGAATTACTTATTACACGTTATTGCTTTGCAGAGTCCTGCACATTGCCTATAGATAAATGGTAACTTTAGGTTAAGAGCAAAATTTTGAAGTATGAGCATTATAATGAAGAACGACTTGCCTTACCTGGGTTGAGTATTCGCTTTGTAGATCAATGAGTATAATTTTTGTTTTTAGCAGTTTTAACATTGATAAAGTTTCATATTGTATGTCTGACTAAAACCTAATCTACACCAAGGTAGCATTTCCGAGCTGAATGCTTGTCCGATCCAAGACACGTCTCAGCTTTTCCACCTCTGAGGCTTTTTTTTTCTCCTCCTCTCCACTTACCACAGTGAAACTTTGAGTTGGCAGGTTAGTACATTTCCATCATGAACAGTTCCTCTCAAACCTCTTTCAAAAATGATTAAGTTGTTTTAAAGCCAGAATACCAAGGTAAATAAATGAACACAAGGGCAAAACAGGCTCTCATTTTAAATTTAATCAAGGCACACATTGTTAAGATCACAGATGAATTCCTTTACCTTTTACGAAGTGTTGTGAGTCTGCCAGGAGGTGTTTTAACATGCAATTTCTTGCCAGAGTTTTCCTTATGCTGCTCAGTTTCTTGGATTTTCACAACGGGACAAGCAGGCACCGTTGAATAAGTAATGCTCTCATCTGTGAAACGCAACACTGGGTTGTGTTTGTCATTGAGTCGACTGAAGCAGTCAGATCAAATGCACCCTGGTGTCTAAAGTGTCACAGCAAAAGGTTTCATGATGTATTCATGCATATTTGTGTGGGTATTGTTATATGTCAACCACCTAACAGGAAAATATTTCTACTTTCAGTCAGCCGTCGCTGACTCTATCAGCATTCATGTGTTTTTTGTTCTTGAGAAACTTCACAACTGCTGTTTATTGAAATCAATACTAGATTTCAGTGGTACCTGAGACATCAGTAGTGTACTCAAAACTATACACCAGGTATTAAAAACTGAATTTTAATGCCTTTTCAAAGTCCATGGCCAGATGGCAGTTTAGATGCACCAAATCTGCTACTTCTGCACACACAGGCCAGCTATCCATCAACCTGATGAAGATGACAGGAAGATGAACACTCCATGTACAATTAGTTGCCAATTCAAAGACTAATAAATACACTTCTATCAACTCACATTGCATTGAAACACATTGTTTGCCATCTATGTTCTTTTCATAACTTACAAACAAAAGATGAAAGACAGGCAGGTCTTTTAAGATTTAAATAATTGTTCTCAACCGGAAAGAGGTTGTCTTCTCCATCCAGAGCTGGCGCTCCTCAAGTCTGTGGTGGTTAAAAATGGTAAAAAAAGCCTTATTGGTCTGTGTACATTCTTATCCAGACCTATGATAAAAAAAATGAATCATGACACATTCAACTGAGACTAGCATTTTAGCAGAAGGTGACTGGACCCCCATCTATTAGGGTTTGTGTTTTATACAAACAGAGAACAATGCATGACCCTAACCCTACATGACTGTAGTTAATTGGGGGTGGGGTAGAGTACTTGGAGAAATCCCAGGCATGCAAAGGGAGATCATGACATCACCTAAACCCTTCACTTTGGTAAATCCCCAAACAGCTTACCTGGTTTGTGGGTTTTGCCTTTAATAAGAAACAAATTAAATATTGCCACCGAGCAACAAAGTCCTCCTAAAATTTCCGTCTTTTAAATGTAATTGTTTTTTTGTATAATCAAAGTCTGGTGTTATTTTTGGTACTTTTAAATACTTATTTGTGGACTTTCAGTAATCAACATGGATGAATGCATAGAACAAATGTACACAAGTAAACAAATATGATTAAGAATATTATGTTGACAAATGGTTCATTATCTCAATCTTGTGATTATATTTTTAATTAATTGCTACAAGCCTACTTATAATTAGGCAGGGTAATGAAACAAATGTAAAAAAAACAAAACAACAATCCACCAAAATAACTTGTGTTGGAGTCTAAGGCCCTTAGAGACTTTTTGTTTTAACGTCATCATGGCCACAGGCGTTTCAGCAACGGAAGGAAGTTCATCATAGGGAATGTTTTAAATATGTTTACATTAAATATGTTTCGGTGACATCTCAAAATGAGTTAATCATTACACACATTATAATAACAGACTACCCTGGGTGTGCCCTTTATTCGTCAGTAACAGAAGATAATTTGATCCAAGCAAAAAATAAATGCATGAATTAAACTTATTTTTGAGAAAAGATTTACGCATGTCAGTAATCTTTCACGTTTTATGATTAAATGGATTTAAAAAAAGAAAGAATGTCACACAGAAGAAGGAAGAGCTTTTATTTATAACTGTACTGGTTTCTGTGCTCCCTATAGAAGATTTTCTTTCACAGAATATCTCTGATGAACCCATATATGCCAAGACAAAAATAAAGATTTAAGGCTTAAGGAAGACAAAAAAAAAAGAAATGCCAGAATATTTTTTTAAGCTCTAAGTGTCAAAAGATTTGTCCTTGACAAAGAAAAGTACCAGGAAAGACCTTGAACATGACTGTACTGTTTCCTCACTGTCTGTTTTTAGCTGAGTGATAATATATTTCCAATGGTTTCAGAGAGGAAACCACCAGCTTGTGAGCATATGACCAGGAATGTTACTTGATCAGAAATATCTTCACTAACAGCTGCGGTCAGTCAGAAAAAAAACAGCCAGCAGTCCGACCGCAGGCTGCTACCATCTACACTGTTCTTCACCATATGCCGTCCTACCTTATAGTCCGACTGGCAATGCAGTACTTCCACATCTTGTTCCATATGACTGTGACATCAGTGCGGGCATCAAAGAAACACATACATGGCACCCAACGGCCGTTCCAGAAGAACAAAAAAGAAAAAAAAAGTCTCAAACATGCTCCCTAAAATCAGCAAAAAAAGAAAAAGTCTGCGCTTACTGCTTCCTCCAACCACAAATTACACCCCACATGCTTCACTTTCCATAGACGTAGCCACAGTAAGATTCCTTCTTCACTGCTAAAAGTTACTCTGTCTGTGCCTTTTTCGTAGCCCTCCCTGTCCTAGTTTACGTCGGGCTCTGAGTTGCAGCTCTTGCAATCTGCCTGATGACCAAGTAAGGTAAAGCACCCGCATGTAAAGAAAAAAATATATATATCACCCCTCTTCTTAACAAAAGCTCTCCACCCACACTGACCCACACATCAGTCTTCTTTCTTCCCTTTGCAGACACTCCCTGTTCCGTTTTGCTCTGTCCAATGCAATTCACTCGGCCGGTGCTTCCAGTACGCTTGATTTCCAGTGGAGATGGACAGGCTCTGAATTCATGTCCACTCTTTTGATTCCACCAGATTAAAACTTTAAAACAAACACACACAATAAACTTTGAATCTTCATGTGCATGGTTACACGTGGGCCTGAGTCCAACAATCACTCCATTCTCAGCAGGAAGGCCACGCGGGTGGGAGGGTGAACCCCAGTTCAGCAGATGGGAGAGGCTGTTTTCAGTTACTTTTCCAGCCCTGGCTCAAACAGCGCACGACACAGAAAACACTTCACTAAAGCCAAAGCAATGTAATGAGTTACGCCCAGTGACCAAATAATTCCAGTAACTTCGGAATTAGAGACGTAATGAGCTGCTAGGATTGGGTGGAAAAAGAAAAAACAATTCCAAGATCGGCTGCATTTAAAGCCAAACTTATTTATAAGCATGTTGAAAAGAGGCAGAAGTTGACCAAAGGGCTTTACGTATCAAATGTCAATGGTGTCCTTAATAAAATAGAAACAAACACGTCGCAGAGAGTTTTGCAAAGCATTTAACATTTAACAATACATAATATTTATTTATTTAATTACTATTATCTTCCGAGGTCCACTGTGCATCTGACTTCTCTAGTCTCATCTATAAATATTGAGAAGCTCTTTAATAGGCCAATTTATCTATAAAGTGGTAATTCTCTGGCTTTTTAAGTAATTATAAATAGTATTTTTTTTAATATGTTGTGTACATATTACAGCAGTATAGATGACAGCATGTTTTGCTTATAACACAAGCAAAAAAGCAAAACAAAATGTTATATTAAAAAATTTGTGTTTAAAAAAAAAATAGGGATGTTTTTAATCTCAGGTACTGGACCTGGCTGTAAACCAGCGTTTGCCTGATTGAAGTGAAGCAAAGGGGATTTGGAAAAGTTACAAGAATTTTTACAAAGTCTTAAAAGTTTCAGAAATAAACTTAAAGGAAAACAAATAATTTAGGGGTACTACTTTGGGCTTGTTATATCTGTTTAAATTGCATGTATGTTGTACCATCCAGGAAATCATTGACATAAATCTTATCATTTTTAGCGTAACTATGAAATAAAAATTTTGGCTTCTTTAAACATGAAGTAAATATGAGCATCTAAAGAACAAACCAAAGTGAATCGAGCATCAATTCTTGCATGACCCCCAAAACATTTAGATGATGTAACCGTCTCAGTTTAATGCCTTACATTATAAGGCAATTGTATAGCAACTCCTTTATCCCAGATGCTGCAGTTAAGAGGAGAATAAAGGTAAAAACCTGTGTGGAAAACAAAATTCAAATAAAGATTTTAATTTTGGTAGAAAATTGTATGGTAGAAATGGTAGAAAATACACATCTTGACGAGCTTAAATAAATATTGTAACGTAATAATTTCCAATTTTAGAGAAATGCAACACTGTACATACAAATGGGGGATTCCTTGCAGGCTGGAAGCTAAAAACTGAATTATTAATAAATCCTGGACACACTGCATCCTGATTGTGTTCTCGTGGAATAAGTACATTGCACATCAAAATTGTGTCTGTATTTCAATGACGTAAGAAGAGATTAGCATACAGACAGAGAGCAGTATCTGATTTCAAAAATATTTCACACTGCAGCTCGTCTCCATTTCTGACATCAAACATCTGCATGTCCAGGGATCTGTGACAGGAAATTTCCACAGTTAGAAATGTTAAAGGTAGCGGAGAGAAGTTCTGAGTTGAAGTTGAAGGCTTTGTGCAAAACGATTTAAAATGCATCTTAGATCTAGGATATTTCTATTACAAATACTGCAAAAAACTCAAAATGTTTGAAATGTCTGAGTCTAAATCCATGCATCTTGTGATTTTTACTAAGAATATTTACTGATATTTTGGCAAAAGGTTAAGAAATCAATTCTGTGTTATGATATGATATCCATGTTAAATCCAGGAAAAGAGGAAAATTTTATGTGAACTGCAAATATAACAAGGAACTGCTATCACCAGTTCAACATAAGGAGATATTACAGAGACAAAGACAGCCTGGTCAATGTAGTGTTTTTTTTTAACACATGCAAAGAACAAAAAGTTGTTTAGCCCTGTAATAAAAAAGTGCAAACAAAATTCCTTTAAACACTGACAACCTAATGAAGTCATTCCATTCTTGTTCTAAGTGGTGTAGGAGGCAATTTAGCACACACAGAAAAAGGCTTACTGAAAAAATTAACACCGCATGCAAGGCAAACAAGACCATTGTTAAACGTACCTCTTGTAAAAGTTGTTGTGTGGATGCAGGCACAGGACGTGCCAATAATCCAGGCAAAATGCCTTGAATTTCCACATCTTCAAGTCAGAGAATCACCAAAGTAGAACAGTATCCAGCCATATTACAAGGCATCCCTGCAGCAGAATCATAGCAGACTGCTCAAATTTTTTTATTAGGCAGAAAAAACCCTGAGCATGGACGTCAGCTCCGTCCTCCTTCTCCAGCTCCACCACTGCTGGATGACAGACGGAGAGATTTTAACCCGGCCAAAACGACCACATCAGTCCTGGACGTGGTCACAGTCTTAAAAGCCAAATAAAAAAGGAAAAAAAAAGACGAATGAGAAATCCTCTTGGACTAGTTTGGACTCTGTATTAATATCTGGGATCCACCTCCTAATAAAAGCAGTACATTGGCTGCTTAGGCTCTATTTTAAATCTTATCCAGGTCAGTCAGTTTGTCCTCTGTGGAAGTCTCTCAACATGTCTCGGGATCCTCTGAGACATACCGCGATAGCCAAAGCTTTGCATCTGTCCAGCCAGCATTGGTACTGCAATGTGTGAAAGCCCGGTGTACCGAGGACTTCTCCAAATGTTCATCACCTCAGTTTGAAACAACTTGACGGCTCTCTCCAACCATGTCCTGATTCATCTCCTCTGCAGCAAGAACAAACATTCCAGCATGTTTTTTTTCCCTCCTGTTTTGAGCTTTCAAAAATCCTCACCTTGAAACCATGAACCTTTCCTCTCCTCCTTTTCGTTTCCCCTTCACCCGCTTTTACGTGTTTCTCTGTCTCCCTCTCCCCGTTACAGCTACAGCCATTCACACAGGACCTCCGAGAAATGTGCCGACTCCCGTTGCCGGGCAACACTACCGTACTACTGAAGCTTCAAATGGAACCCGTGCAGTCTGTGATTGGCTGGCCTTTCAACAAGGAGTGGATGCTGCAATTTTGTATGAACGCATGAGTTTGTGCAGAATCTTTGGTTAAGTAAATGAGAATTCTCAATCTTCACTCTTTTGTAGATTCCAAGTAAAGAAAATGTCATTCAAAAATTACAGTAAAAAAAATGCAAGTCCAGTGCTCATTCTTGCACAATAATAAAATTTATATGCACAATTAAACTTGAATTTGAATTACCGGGTACATAAATGTTAAATGGACGTAACTTATATAGCACTTCTCTAATCATACTGACCATTTAAAGTGGTCAAAGCCACATTTACCACCAATTCACATCAGTAGGAAACTTGCTGTTAAGTGGCTTGCCCAGGGGCAAATTGACATGTGAAAGGAGGCAACTGGAATTTAACTTGCAACCAACTGCAAGACAAAAACTCTTCCCATTCTGCCAAAGTTAGCCCATGTTTAGAAAACCACCATTTCACTTCCTTAGAAACCACCATTTCAAACACCGGCGTATCTTTTTCATTTCATATTTGCTGCAGCGTTTAGCGCTGCTCCACTAACTTCTTTTCCAGCTAAACTGGGTTTTTGCAATTGAACTTGAGCAAAGTGTTGTTCTTTCTCTGCCAGGGAGGCAGTGCCACTCTGACCCAGCAGCCGTGGGAAACAGGCTTGCATGGA